>JAQIWH010004603.1:0-16551 GCA_034695005.1 Cryptops parisi
TAAACGTGGATTATGTAACCAAAAGCATACAACTAAATCACAAAAAATGACAAAAAATTTGTACAAACTTGAATCTGTATAAAACATATATGATTCATACAAGTACACAAAAGTGTAGTGCAGTGTATACAAAAACGTAGATCTATAAAAAATTTTCTATTATATATCTACAAATGTAGACAGTATAATGTATAGAGAATGCTCATGTTTTCTGATATACCACTCGGTAGTGTACACAAATTCGTGATGTTAGATAAAAGTTGAGAATACGTGAACAAATAAAAAGCATATTGAGATATAGTGTAAACAAAAAGTATTAATACTATACTACATAATAGTAAAAATAAAAGCCTATCTGAGTATTTTACACAAAATTTAGCATTACTGAAATAAGATGAATCAATAAAATTAAAAACGTTGGAAACGCATACTACTTGTGAGGTATATACACAATATTTTTTACAAAATTTTAAAATTTTAAAAATTCCTGGTCCAAACAAACCAAAATATTGCAATGTATTGCAATATAATAAAAAATCCATTAAAAGAATTAAAAGATCCATCATTGTACTAAGTCAAACTTGTACAATAGTACAAGTTTAAGTGTTTCGCTAGCTTTAATGCAAAAAAAAATGTGAATATACACATAAAATTCGAATCCCAAGCTATAGCACGGGTAACGTTCTAATTATCTCGTATGTACAGAAAAGTTGATAAAAATCCGATTCAAATTAGAAATCTTTGCACACAAACTCACGTCGTGAGTGTGAGACAAGTACATTAAAAATACTGTCATGTACAAATATGTAGTTTGTGTACGTACATACATAATGTAAAGAATTCATTTTTTAATTCCTGCATGTGTCGTTTAATGCGAGTTTCAACTTATGCGAATTAAAATTTATTATGCATCTATATTCAATTTATACGTGTTTTGAGTGAATTCCCTTTTTGATTTCTGCATGTTTCGATTTATTTATTTACATATGCAATTTTTATTACATTGAACGTATGCATTTTTTTTGATGTTATGATAAGAACTTATGCGGTTCTAGTTTTAAGCGTTTTTTGGTACATTGGACTATATACAGTATAATCTGATAAACAGACTGTAGATGGCAGTATACGTTAGCTCGCTCAATCACAAACTCACTCACTCACAAGTGAAGATAAAAGGGTATAAAAAACATAGGCTACATACATAATTTCATTGATCACGTAAAGCAAAACGGTGTTTTAACACACATCTTCCAATTCGTCACTAACTAGCCGCACTAAATTTCTCATCATCGAGTAAGTATTTTTTTGTATGTATATATTTTTTATGTGCATACATATATATCGATGAATATATATATAGTATATAAAAAAAAGCTGTTGACAAATGAAAGGCCAACTAGGCAGTGGTAGTGAAAGAAAGGGTTGAGAATGGAAAAGCACAACCCTGTTACACGCAGGTGTTGTTGAACTGTTGTCATCCCATGGGGGTTTGAGGAACCGGGGATGATGATGATGATAGAAAATATATGAAGAAAAAAACCATACACCTAGGGGAGAGAAGTGGTGAAAAGCAGGCGAAAGAAATGAGGGGAACATGTTTCGCCCTCACGTGACAGAGTAGTGAAGTTTTAATTACCGATTAACCACGAAAAAGTGGTTACAAAGTGGTTACAAAAAATGCGTGACCAAGACGGTATTTCTAAAAAATGTAAAAATCTTGTCATATTCGACGGATCAAATATTCAACATAGGGTTGACATATTCAACCACCACCCCCTATAGTTTTTTAAAATAACTATAAAAAAACTGGATATAACGTGAAAAATGTGCAAAATATTTAATCCGAATATACATTGTATTTTTTGTATATAATGAATGAGGTAATAGTAAATTTGTGATAAATTGTTGAAAAAATAAATTGGCTTACTATTGATGAGGATCAGGTTCAATATCATCAAAGTCGTGGGTTTCTGTTTCGATATTATACCGTCTACTAATCGAACGTGTGTTTCAATTACTCATTTAGAAAAGGGTTGAAGAAAAATGCCACAAAATGGTATTTTTATTAATCAAGTCATTTCAAAACTATGTAACCTTAAGTTTTAAATTGTTAACAGGTGATCGAATGACAATCGTCTCAATTAAGAAAAACGGGAAAAGCAACAAAAAATTGAAATGACAACTGTAAAAAGGGTATATTTGGGTTAATGAACATATCATTAAAAAATCAGCTGCTGCTACTAGCTTTTTAATAATTATGGAATTTTGTTTCAATCTAAACTGTAAGGCGGCGACAAAAACTTTGAAGGCCTGTTATAATGAAATACCGGTACTATTATTAATTTATGATTAAAATTATGGGGCGGACTGTGTCGCGAAAAAGCATCAATCCAACTGCAACTTAATAACATCGACAAAGTTTTCGACGTGTTTTTTGTTTTTGTTTTTGTTTTTTTCAATTGGTAACACTGTAATCACAATTGTGTATCTAACGTGTAACACGTGTATTTTAAAATTGTCAAATAAAATATTGAAGCATAAATTCAAACGGTATCCAAGTTTTTCTCTAAACAAACAATACCCATCGAGTAAAAAATTCTAATTAAAGTTAGCGAAATTCCGATTTCACTGAAAATATTTTGAAACACACTGTATAATTCGAATTATCATCAATTCTGATGTGAAAAGTGAATTAATATTAGGTTCATTTGTGAGTTTGTTAGTCTGTGAGTTTGTGAGAGATTGAACGTATACTGCCATCTAGAGGCGTTTATGATTATATACTGTATAGTAAAAAATTCAATGCACCAAAAATTCAAATTCACAAATTCAAATCTCCAATGTACCAAAAATTGCATAAAGTGAAACATAAATCGAAAACCACATAGTACCAAAAAAATAGCACAAATCGAATCGAAAATTGCAGAAATCAAAAACAAAAAAATCTCAAAACTCGCATAAATCGAATATCGAAAAACTCAAAAGATCGTTCTGGTATGAATCTAAATTCGCATAAAGCACAATTATAAAAGGCAATTTTAATTACCTGTTCATTCAACAAAATTCAACTTGAATTATCAACATTTTCGAACGTTTCATGTAAAATGTAAATGTTTAATAAACATGTAAAATATAGCGAGTATAAGTTTATTTAAATAAAATTATTTAATACTGTATATTATTAAGTTTAATTTTATAATAAAATTACTCGATATAAAACACAGGAAGTTCTCCTCGATTTATGCGAATATTCGAGTTCTGTTTTTTCTTCCTAAATTGTGTACAAATTGTGTTCTGTGTATAATGTTTTGGTCTCAACTGGATTGTCAATAAATATTAAACTTTACTCAACTAAATCTCGCATAAATCAAAATCGCATATATCGATATTCCCAAAAAGTGTAAAATATTTCCCACGTTCAATCACTTGTTAGCGAACTTATCTCAAATATAAAAACCATTTGGGACGATTTAATCGCCTATTAATGAAATCGCATAAAAGTATGAATTGTATGAATTACATGAACTGTATAAATTAACCATAAAAAACTCGCATAAATTAGAATCACCTATATAAACAAAGATTATATTACTTGATATAAAATTTGTACTCTGTATTGTACTTAAATTTTTGTTTCGATAATTCAAAATTACAGTTTTCAAAAATAAACTCAGTCACAGGCAGCGTTTTCAGAGATTTTCGGTGAAAATGTTTACCCATCTTTTGTTAGGGGGTCTTAAAATCAAGGTGCACTAAGAATTAAAACAAACCTCCGATTACTTGCAGATTAATTTTATGACACGAACTGCCGAGGCCCAAGCCTTTAAAGTGCAATTAGCAATCAAGAATATATGAAGTAATTAAATAGTTTCCTCTTTTCCGAGAGTTGAGCAATCTCTGTTTACACTCGTCCAATTTGCCCAGAAATGGGCATCAAAAGGAAACCTTATTTACACACAGACTCAAAATTTTCAAATTAAAACGCAAAGTCCGCCCTTTCCAACAACGGACAAGTTTTAAGTGTACTATAAATTTTTATACCTTATTTTTTTATTATTATTATTATATTTCCTCGAATTAAATGTAAATAAAAGCAACTTACTACGTTGACTACGTGTTCGACATGCTTACTATATAAACCTACTGCTGTAACACGGATCATTGTTATAGTTTTATTATTGTAATTTACGAAATTTAATGAAATTTATACTGTCATTTTATACATACCGGTACGCGAAATTAAAAACCTAATGTTTGAAAATTCATGTGCTACAGCACGGGTTTCCTACTGGTAAATGTATACTCTGCTTATTTTAGCTAACAACAAAGATGAATCAAAAAATAAATCAACCCTAAACCTAGCTCTAAATTGAACCTATTCTGAACTCTTGTCAAACGTAACTATTCCAATGCTAATTTCATACATTGCCTAAACAAAGATTTTTCTGTCAAAGTGTCTAAATTTTATAAATACAATTCACTGCAGTATGACCAATTTTATAACTCAAAATTTTCGATAACCAACTTTACAGAGAATAACAAACAATCGAATTGAGAATCTGTATTCAGTACTTCACTTTCACAACAACATTCCTAACAATAATAATAATAATAAACGTTCCGATCTTGAAAATTATTGGTATCTCCAATTACGAATGAAAATATATTTCCTTATTCCCGACAACGTTTGTCATATGCAATTTGCAATTCAATATCAACCTCCAGGAAAAAAAGTATCAATACACACACACAAAAAAAAATTAAATTAACACAAAAAAAAAACAACAACTATAAATTTAATTTACTGGAAAATTACTGTTATTTGGCATGTAATTTTCCGAGCAAAGGTGTTTTCCCAACTTTTCCTGGACAACTTCATCAATACGATATGTATATTTTTTTTTAACTTGTACACGCAGTTTGCATTTCGAATGTAACAGAACAAACCTGTAGCGTACAGAAAACGACAAAAAAAAAATCAAGAAAGTCCATATATTGGTGTGTTTTTCCTCTATAGGTTTTAAACTTGTAAAATTATTGCAGGAAATACCGAGTTTGAGTCAAACGATACTACATTTCGTGAATGGCAAATCAGCTGGATAAATCTCAAGGAAACTGGCAATAGAAAATGAAACATGCGTGCAATAATAAGATTATTTCCTGCACTAGATACCATTCCATGATAAACATCTATAAATAATATGTGAACCGGTTTATAAATAAATATTTCTACCTGTAAATAAAAAGTGAAAAAAGCAAACAAACAACGACTTGTAACACGATACGATTTCATTAAAATTTTCTTCAATACCGGTACTACAAGGTGTCCCGAAAGTATCCATACATAGGTATTTCCTTGTAACTTTTATAAGTAATATAGGTTCATTTTTTCCAAAAACAAGTGTTAATCTCCCAATATGTGAAGATTTTTGAGGCACCCTAATGTTATGGTCAAAATCATTTTATGTGATCTTTGAATGAAAAGCACATCACCTGTGATTCCGTTTTCGGAACACCCGAGGCATTTAAAACACCCTGTACATTCCGTGAATACGATTTAACTTCAAACTGTATCAACATTTCAATAATATATAGGGACCTTCACTGTTTGGGGCCCGCCAGCAGTTCAGTGGTACTTGCTTGTACTTGGTTATATTGGTTTGTTTTGCAGGTTAGATTACGAAAAACAACAAAAACGTATGATTCGCCTTTTTTCTTAACCTAACCAGCAAAACCAAGTACACTGAACTGCTGGCGGGCCCCAAACAGGATAGATCCATATATCGTTTATACACATGAAACCAATTTCCCCAAATAACAAAGTATTCCAGGTAACAAAATATGTTTCGCGGTCAAAATCTCATCTTCAGTTAACAACTCTTAAATGGGGTTTAATATAACCCTCGAAACATATTTTGTGTTCGTATCCTGACATTTTATTAAAATACTTCAAAATTGTATTCATCGAATAACTACTGGGGGTGTTACGTAAAATTACTTTTCTCAAAATTGACTTGGAAGCATTTTTCAAATGTGTCGGGTGAAATTCTACCTTTCAAACGCATAATTTTGAGCAAAACAACAATACGTGCAAAGATGATATTAGCATAAAATAGCCCATAGACAACAAGGCAAGTTCAGATCTTTAAAAGGATTTTCTTCGAAATTGTAAAAATGTTACTTAACACCTATTTCACACCAGGCCCCTTCAATTATATATTGTTTTCATCGGTTATATCCTAATATTCGCCAATTAATAATAATTCAACCTCCATCTCAATACAGATCACAATAAGCAGTGTCCAAAACTAAACTATAGTGTTGTATTATAAACTACTAAAAATTTACGAGTTCGTTAACGGATGTTCTTTCCAGTAGATTTTTGCTAAACCTAAAATTTCTAATTCTTTTTAATTAAAGTTTTTGTTGATCAATACTAAACACCCATTAGTGCCTTTCTTCATTTTCTGTTGATTTACTTTACTGTAATACATAGTCTGGTTTTAAAGATCGGCTAAGATTTCTAGAAAATGCAAACAATTAGTCCTATTTCCACATGAAATTCTAAGATATGTACAATACGAATTTCGATTTATTGCCAAATTAAAATTATGCGACTTTTGAGTAATTCCATTTTTTGAATATTTATATATTCGATTTTCCTTTACGTTGGACTTATGCGATTTTTCATTTATGCGAAAAACTTATGTGAATGTGCTTCTCGTTATATGCGTTTTTTTTGTTGGTACATTGGACTTTATAAATTAATCTGGTACAGTATATTCTTATAAACGACTATAGATGGCAGTATACGTTATTAAATTCTCAGCTCACTCACAAGTGAAGCTAATATATTAAATTGTATACATAAAACCCTACCGACTTTGTTCTCTGAACTAACTTTTAATCACACCATTACTTCCTATACACTAATTCTACAGTGTGATTCTTTTGAACCGTACTTAATTTCACACAAATCATAACTATTCCAAAATCTAAATTGCCCTTCCGATATATCGTTCATATACAAACCAATCGTTGAAAGACACAAGAATCATTACGTATCTAACATTGATTTTCAACACAAACAACAACAATTTATCAACGTCGACTAATTTCCAACTAAAACCCGATAAACCTTGCAAACGAATAAATAAATAAATAAATAAATAAAACTTTAAAAAAAAAGAGAGAGAGATTCGCACCAAATGCCTCATCAACAGCTGACAAAGTGCTTAAAAGCGCCACAGTATCAACATCAAGGTGGACTATGATGACTACCACCACGACGACGTTTGGGTTTAGAACCTATTTGTCTTTTCGGATGACCTGTGCAACAACACGCGTTTGGCCATAAATGGTTTCCAGATGTTACACGGGTTTAGCGTTGGAAGCAAACGGTCAGTGTGTTAATTGAACGCGAAACCGGATAAATTTATCACCAAAATTTCATTGGAAATATATTAACTGTGCCATCGTCTGCCGCATCGCCAACACGTGCTGCCAACGTTACGAGTGACCAAAGGGACATTACCAAATAACTATGCAATTTTTTAAAATATTATCTTATAATTAATATGAAAAAAAGTGCCGCAAAACAAAATTTTGGATGCAAAAAACAAGTTCATTATTAAAAATTGTAAGCGTACTCTTTATACAGCATACTGTCATATACAAATATGTACATACATAATGCAAAAAAAAAAAATTCTGCGTTGTTTCGATATATGCGAATTTAAATTTTATGCAATTTGAGTAATTCGGTATTAAATTTATGCATTTTATTTTGAGTAATTCAATTATTGATTTCTGCAAGTTTAGATTTATGCGAATTTTGATTCATGCGAATTTAATTTTATGCGATATTTTATTTATGCGAGTTTTGAGTAATTCCATTTTTTTTTATTTCTGCAAATTTCGATATATTTATTCACATATGCGATTTTCGTTTACATTGGATTTATGAAGTTTTCGATTTACTCGAAAGACCTATGCGATTTTCGTTTTATGCGTTTTTTGGTACATTGGACAATACATAGTCTCATAAACGACTGTAGATGTCAGTATAACGTTCAATTTCCAGCTCGCTCAGTCATAAACTTGCTCACAAGTGAAGCTAATATAACAAGTAGGCCTACATTAAAAATGCTTTTTAAGCCTACTCTTTATGTACTGGCATACAGCGTTCGCCATATTAATTTTTAATTGACAGCATGTAGACAGTAACACTTGTAAGACTAAGACGGATCCATGGACACCTCATTCATCAAAATCCATCGAGCCATTTAGCTTGTAGGTGAGTCTAAAAAATAAGATATATGGCATATTTTCATTGTTTTTCATAACCACTCATTCATCAAAATCCATCAAGTCGTTTTCTATGTAGAAACTCACAAGTGAAGCTAATATAAAGTGTGCAACAACAAAAAAATCACTCTAAAGAAACCCGCCGCCAAGTTTTTTTGTAGAAAACGCAGGAAGTGACAGACATGTTTCTGCGACTGTTTCTTCAAGTTAAAACAAAAACTATCTTTAAGCACATGGTATCCGATGTAAATTAGCACTTTCGTCAATTCGCGAGTGTATCCGTTAATAAAAGTTTTCCCATATAACAATGGGAATAGTAGCGTGATGAATGCATTTGGACAAATGAAATGTTTCCTTTTCGATATAAAAAATTAACGACACCTGTTTTCTGGTGGTAATGCGACAAACAATTCGGTGTTAATACAAAAAAACAAAAACAAAAATCGTACAAAAAATTGGAAACAGTTTGAGGAAAACGTTCCGACTTTTCCTATTCAAATACGAAGACTTTATTCAAAAGGATCAGAGTGATGGTTTTTCTCCAGAATACCTGGAATCATCAAGGTTTGTCGTAATTATTTTTTGATCATTTTTTGCTAAAAGATAATAATTCGTTAAACATATGGTTTGATTTTTATTGAACTTTATTTCCTGGTCTAAACATAGTTATTTCATTGGTAGTTTCACCAAAATATCTTTTTCTAATATCTGTTTATAATAGAAGCTATAAAGTGAATTGACAAATGATAACTTTTCTTAGCCTCAAACGAGTAAATTTTTGTTTCCAGAAGTATAATTTCAGACATTTTATAATATTTGATGATTAATTTTAAAATTTATAAATCTCACATTGAATCTTGTAATTGATTAAAAGGGTGATAAGCAACGTTTTTTTACAATTTTAAAGAAAACGCGTTTAAAGATCTAAAGTTTCCTTGCTGTCTAATGGGCTACTTCCCACTTCTTGCACTAATATTTTTGGACATATTGTTGTTTTGCTCAAAATTATGTATCAGAATTTCACCTAACATTCGAAAAAATGCTTCTAGCACTAATTGTTAATAACTTGAATAATTTTTTACATCAGACTAATTTTGTCTTACAATGTATAAAATATTGGTTTATAAAATACAATTTATAATTAATATATACAAAATTTCAATTATTATTATAAAAAGCATTATTTAAAAATTACGATTCATAAATAAACTTTGAATATCCTATTCTCTATAGTATATATATGTAAATTTTATTTGTTTCAAACTTAATGTAATTTTTTATAAAGTATGTAACATGATAATTTTGATACAGTACTACGAACCATTTTGCCTAAAAATAAATTTTGTTTTTAACACTTTTGTTTGTTAATATAAAACTTATTTATATATAAAATTTATTTTTAATATTCAATAGTATTCAAAACATTATCTCAAAAATAAGACCCAATATAAATATATAGGTTATTACAGTATTACTTATATATACTGTATTACCTACAGTATATATCAGGTAGAATATTCTAACCGGGTACTAACTGTACTGTACCCGGGTACTAACTAGCTGTACCCGGGTACTAACTAGCTGTACCCGGGGCTCCGCTCGCATCAAAGTCGATGTTTAAAGCAAAATTTATACAATTCTCAGCATTAATAATAGTAAATATCTCTACAAATATCATATAGAATCTAATAGTGTTATATAACATACAGTATATACATACAGTACATCTAGTGAAACTACTATATGAATTTGAAACTACTGTATTCACTATGTTATATGACAGATATAATTTATATCCATAACAAACAAACTATAGTATTATCGAATAAACTCTTTGATGATCATACATGAATTAATCTCAATTGTAAAACAAAAATTCCGTTACTTTCTGTATACCAAAATCTTCGTAAAACATCAAATATGAGCACATAATAGTTGAACCACAATTTCATATTTATCAACATCGCTCAAAGTAAACGTATACCTCGAATGATTACATAGCAACTTATGTTTATACAAACTTTCGATATAAGATGCGTGTTTCACAAACGCAAACGATTATTACTCACTAAGATGCTTAGAAACACTGACTTTTGGAGAAAAACAAATTAACGCGGTATCATGTTAACGCACTAAACAAGCATCGGGTTTCGGGTGTTTCGTTGAAACATTTGCTAAAAGTTAAACAGCTAACATTAAAAGTGTAAACACGAGTTAAATTACTTAGAAATGAAAAATATTTGGTGCAAAAGTCAATTTTTCAAAAACCTTTGTGTTTTCGATTGATAAGTTTAACCTTTTAAAAATAAAGTGTTTTCGATTGGTAACTTTAAGAAGAATACAAACATAATTCAATTGATACGCTCTTTTATGGTTGTGTATTATACGGTGTCATTTAATGAATAATAATAATAAAAAGCCGGGAGTGTTGCGTTTCAAATATTTGCATTTTGACCACAGCTTAGAAATCAATCGCGCACACACTACAGAGAAATAAAAATATCCAATGCTCATATAATATTGATATGAAAAATGAAAATGAATGTGAAGCCTGTCAAATGATAAACTTTTGAAAAGTTTCGAAAAAAAAAACAATCTTTAAAAACCCTTAAGAGAAAAAAGTATTGACTTTTCGAAAACGCGCGTTTTGATAGGATTAAAACAAACGAATCTTTTTTTAAAGGGGGGTACCTGTTACGGTACAAGTCCATTAAATTTTCCATTCCTTTGTGACCAGCATTCAATTTTCTCCTTTAGTTCATCGGTTGCCTATTTAAAATTAAAATTCGGCATCTTGGGCATAAAGAAGAGAGCTTTTCATTATTCATTCATTTCCGAGGTTTCTAGTCTTGCACTTTCATTGGCAAAGAGTTTTTTTTTCAGATTTTCTTTTTAAGCCTCGTTCTTATGCATTTTTTGGTTCCAACCATCCAAAAGTTATAACACTACCAACAAAAAACACTTTTATCGATATTAATAACTTCCTAAAAGTTTATCGATATATTTCACTTATGATATACTATAAAGAAATAATTTTAAATAAAAAATTGTTTCACTTTTTTTGCGTGTAACGAACACGGTACTAAGTAAACCTGATGCTTAGAAACTAGTAGGTAACTTGTGCTCTAGCACGGGAAAGATCGTTGTTATAATTTTATTTAAGCTTATTACTGTTGTTACATTGTGTTGTTATTAACATAATGAAGAGTGTTTTTATAGTTTATATGCTCAAGTTATTGTAATTATATCCACGTGGATTTCAAACGTCATACAAAATGTTTCATAAGTCGGGACCGATACCGATACGTAAATTCTGTATCAATCACAATGAACTCATTTTTAGTGTTCATTCTATATAATTGTTAAAATGAACGAATTTTTAATACGTGTACATAACAAAATGTCCATTATTGTAATTTATAGATACATGAATCCAAGAATTGCCGTACTTAAGTCCTGATTTAGGGTACACCCTGTACACTCAGAAAAGTTTACTTTTAGTGATTGGTATATTAGTTTATTTATTATATTATAAAGTTAGTTTATTATAGTATATTAGTTTACATGTACTTATATATTAGTACATGTAAGACATATAACATGATATTTGTAAAGTACAAAGGTATAGTATAAACCTATACAAAATGCAGTAAAATATATAGGATATGAGATATATATAAGTAGGCCTATATAGGATATACTTATACTGTATAAAACTACAGTATGTTCTTACTGAATATTGTTTAACATATTAAGGTTTGACGTATTTGACTGTTAAACGTATTGGCGTACAATAGTTTCATGAAACTTTTATAGATACAAAAACTACATCGAAAGTGATATCTGTATCTGAATTTTTAGTTAAATTCAGTTTCTTTCTTGTTTAAGTTGAATCCCTTGCTCATTTAATTGTTCTTTTCTGAACTTTAAGCCAAATAATTCAAGTTGTTCAGAATATTCAAAATATTCCGATTGCAATTACATGTTAAAAAAGTATTGTGTTAACAAAAGGTGTCAGTTTTGAAACCAAATTGTTTAAACACATCGACGAAGATTTATTTTTATTATACGTACTACTTTTGTTGTTGTGTTTTGTTTTACCCCTATGAGGTGTTAAATTAATAAATGTAAAATTAAAATCTGTCCTTACGAGTTATATACAAATACCCTTATACTGTACGTGTTGAGTTACATTATATTCACATAGAATTTCCAAATTAAATTAGTAAAACTCACCATATAACCTTTATGTTAGGTCCACGAAAAGTAGGTATACCTAACAAAATATAACGAATATGGTGAAACGATATAACAAAAGATTCACTTATGTTTTTAATTCACTTATTAATTTTATGTTTCGATGGTGTATTTGCAGATTCACATAGTGAAAATGCAATTCAATAGTGTACAGTATATAATTTTTCAAACACATATAATACAATTATATCGCAAATATTATTCTTATGTTTAAAGCTTTAAACTGAATTTGAAAAATCGCTTTATTTTCCATACAGCAAACTTTGTCACGAGTTGATATCTTTGTGCGCACTCGGGTCCATTTTATTGTTATCACATTCGATACACCGGTTTAGGATATATCTTATGTTTTGCCCTTATACTTTACTCACTCATAAACTACAAAACGATAATAATTCGAAGGACCTGATGTAAAAGTAAGTGACATAACATTTTTACAATTTCGAGAAAAACACGTTTGAAGAATCTGAACTTGCTTTGCTGTCTATGGGCCACTTCACACTTATTTGCACATATTGTTGTTTTGCTCAGAATTATTCGCCAGAAAGGTAGAATTGCACCTAACACCTTCGAAAAAATGCTTCCAAGTCAAGTTTTGACAAAAATGTTACTTAACACCCTTTTACACCAGGATGACCATTACAAGATATAACAATACCATAAAACTAAACAAGTTTCTTTTAATAAACTTTAAAAATCTAAGTTTCAGTACGATAGTGTACTCTATATACTTATACGAGCATATGTAGGCTAAAGTACCTAATCCAAGTGCATTACAAAACATTACGTTCAGTACAAGTAATGTTCAGTACCGGTACCAGTTCATCATGAAGTTCGGTACATCATAAAGTTCAATACGTTCAGTAGAATAATTCTTAGCATTGAACAGTTCATTTTGATGAAGAATACAATAAACTATGCAACGTTCGTTGTTGATAATTTTTTGTTATATATATCACCCGAGAGCTGATTTACCGAAAATTACATTATAACCACTTTTTTTTTACTATCCAAATTTCGTATTGCAAAAAACTTGAAAATCGTTTTATTAATGTATAAATATATAATAAAACTACTTCTACCAAAGTCAATAACACATACACCGGCTATAAAAACAAAATACTTTTGAGAAAATAAAAAGTCGGATGTAAAAGTTTACCTTCATCTCTCAAAGCTTATGAAAACTTTCACTAATTAAACAAGCAAGATTATATGAACAGACTGATATAATTAATTTTGTCAGCCTGAGGATATATACAAAAAACTTTTTTTTACACTTAACCCCCTCAAATTTTTTCCCCATTGAAATTCATTATGCAACCAAAACTTACCACTTCGCACCACCAATCTTTAAGAGAGAAAAAAATGTCATCATGAAAATTTAATTTGAAATAACGTAACTCATCGGCAGGGAAAGTTTTCCAAAGAATGACAAAAGAAAATATATAAAGAAGTAATCATGTTTAAGGGTGATCAATGTTGATTGACCACAAAAAACAAAAGTAGTTTCAAAAGTAGTCTCCCCGACATGTTTAAAGAGGGGTATCCGATTACCCGAAACGAGCCTATTAAAAAATTAACTCAACCAAGAAGGCAAAAACTGGACCCCTTAGAGAGAAGACGAGTTGGACAAAAATAAAAAGTAAAAACCGAACGAGAAAATCTACACCAAAATGTCATTTGCATATCAGCCGAGTGAAAACTCGTTCCGATGATGTAGCATGAAGATGGAACTAAAGGGGGGGTGTTCGACAACACACTACATTTTAGAAAACCGGTGATGGGGGGGTGGCAAGGCGAAGTAGAATGTCTAAGGGTTTCGGGATGCCTGGAGAGTCACCAACAGGCCTATCAGGAATGCATTATCTCCTTTTGGCGAAGAACCTACTACTATACCACGGCGACCATGGGGGGACCTAGGCATTGCATTGCAGATGCAAATAGACCCCCGCCAACACCTTCTCCTGGAATAATTTTTCCACAGCCCAACGCTGATTGGTGGAGAGATGGGTTCGTTTCAGACCGCAGCAGCCAATCGATGCGTTGCACGATGGTGTGACATCACCAAGAAAACGGAGGGGGGGGAGGGAGATGTGATAAAAGGTTCGTAGTTAGAACAACTTCCCAGCAGGGGGCGGGTACGAACGTCAAGGCGTCCGGTTGTCGCTACTGCTTCTCTGGCAACCCCTTAGCAACAACAACAACAAGCGTAGCGGACTCTCCTCCAAGTATTGAGTGATATACATTTGCATCCATTAACTAGAAAAGAGAGAGAGAGAGAAAGAAAAGTGGGGAATGGACTTGGAAAAGGAATGACATGCCCAAAACGGAATGTGGGTTGCTAAATTGGAGATACAGTGGAAGACCGAACCAACCCCCAAAAGCAAAAGAGAATCGACTTGGAAAATAATTGCATTTTCACTCAATACTGAACAAGAGGACCAGAAGTACTGGTGGTTGTAATATTGTATATATATAAATATATCTACTGTATATAAAAAAAAACATTATCGAGGCAACATGATAGCTTTGAATGATGAATGGAAAATTGACCATTTTCTAAATGAATTTGATATACCAAAAAAGGTGGCTTTTTACGCGACATCCTTTTTTGCTCTAGTTCTTACCAAACTACAAAATAATATTAAAAAAAAATAAAATAATAAAAAATTAATTTAAACAAAATAAACAATTTAAATTTAAAAATTAAAATGAAAAATTGCAAATACCAAAAAACTATATTTATGCATCAATTATAAAAAATTTACTTCAAGACATATCTACAGACAAGTCATAACTTTTATATTAGCGTGAATGCTGTGAATTAATTTAAACGCATGAACATGCGTATAAACATCTGACATGTTCAAAGTCATACAACTTGTAGAAATCAAAATGTTCCTTTACTGTATTTTATTTTTAATTATTGTTTTATCATGAAAACTTTGATCTATACTTTCATTTCTTTAACCAATGTACAAATACTTAATACAAAATTGAAACTTTAATGCAAGCTTTAATGCCAAAAAAATTGTTAACTGAAACCGGACGCCTTAAGATGACCTTACCGTTAGGCCACCAAATTCCATGGCCATCACACAATATGTGTAAATCATTAATTTTTTCTTGTATAATTTATATACAAACATAACCGCAACATACTGCATCCTTCGCCCTAACACATTTTCTTTCCAGTTTCTTCAAATTACGTCACACTTGATACTACACTTTACTATGATAACTTTACCAATTGTAATAATACCTAATGTGAATAATACACAAAACAGATAACCCAAATAACAATTTCGATTTATAATTGAAAAAATAAATTCTTCAAGATTTTTATTCAAAATTGTTCATATTTTTAATCGTCAAGATGTGACAATCTTAAGGTGAAGTTGTTTAATATCCAAATTTAATTGGCAAAAAAAAACAAACAATATGAGGGTAGTTCAAAAAGTTTCCGGACAGAAAAAAATGTTTAGTTTACCGTGAATTTTTTAACTCTAGTAAATCCACTAAACAAAAAAAAAACCAAAAAGTGAAAACTTTCAGCTTTTATTTTTCTTCAGTAGATTTGGACATCACAGCACAAAATTTCACATAAATTAGCGAAATGTTTTCGCAGATAGAAAGATTTATCGTAACGTACAAGAAACTAGCGAACTTCTTGTGATGTATATATTCCAATCAAACGACAAACCCCTGATGAACCATTGGTAAATAACTAAACTACTGTATCTAATTCCGTACAATAGAAACAATGTTAACACAAAGTTTCATTCACTCGAGTGAAAATTATCGATCTACAGTTCACTTCTAAGCTAAGTTTGTAGTACGGTATTGAAAATGGTAAATGTTGTATAACCAACGATGAAACTCCAACTTACAAAGTTATAAAAATCCAACTATCGATTATTGCATATTTTCATAAAAAAGCATAATTTACATCAAAAATTATACACACACGTGCAAATTTTCATATAT
>JAQIWH010004604.1:0-16551 GCA_034695005.1 Cryptops parisi
CCTCCCAAAAATCTTGTAAATATGCAATAAAACATAATAATCACAGAAATATGCATTTATTAGAAAAGTGACCGAAACTATGCATCGATTTGAAAAAGTACTCAAAATATGCAAATGCATAAACATCCGGGCCCTAATAATAACCATTATTCTGAATCACCCCGTATATGTAGTTTATTCAACCTTCAAGAAGTTTCGTTTAAAAACGTGCAAGAGGTAACTCGTTATTCGTGTACTATTCTGAATTATAAATCAACAAAAAAAAAATAACGACCAGAGACACTGTATAGCGAATATGAAAGAAAAAGAAATCAACCCGAGTGAACCTTATTCAAAAACAACATGGCTGGAAATCGTACCAGACATGGTTGAGCGATCAACGAAGCGAAAAGTTGGCATTGTGCCAAGTGGACTATGGTCGGGATACTACCAGTAATGGAAGTTGTGTGGCCCTCGATTTTATCGCCCGCCGAGTCCTTAACCCTCTCCGAACTCTGAGGGGGGGCCCCCCCGAGAAGCGAGTGGTGATTGGTGGGTGGGGATGGAACCGATGGGTGGCCACCCAGCCACAAAGGTCACATGACCTAGGCAAGGCAAGAAGCGAAAGAAAGAGGAATAAAAAAGAAAGAAAAACGTCCGAAGCAAAAGGTTGGTGGAAAAGAAAACCCAACAACGAAAAACGCTAACCAACCAGTAACAAGCTCAAAACCGTTTTCTGGTCCATGAACCCTGATAATATGATTTCGTAGGACAGGGTAGTAAATGTGGTACATACAGTACGAAACATGTTTGTTGTTTTTTGAGGAAAAAAAATTTGGGTATTGGTGTTTTAAGAACGACGTGACCTTAATGTAAAATCACACT
Source organism: Cryptops parisi (assembly GCA_034695005.1). Classification (NCBI taxonomy): domain Eukaryota; kingdom Metazoa; phylum Arthropoda; class Chilopoda; order Scolopendromorpha; family Cryptopidae; genus Cryptops; species Cryptops parisi. The sequence goes on from JAQIWH010004604.1 coordinate 865, forward strand.
CCACATCAGAGTAAAGAAAAAGTTTAAGGACTCTGTCTTACCTTAGTGTCGTTTACACGATGAGGTCTGTTCGCAGTTCTGAATGTGAGACTCCTAAAAAAACGAAGAAAAAGACAATCTACATTAATTTCAACACATAAAATAAAAACTTCAACATTATACAGTATTTCTGAACATGTTTGACACTTCGAAACACTCGATTTCTTCAGCTTCGGGAGATTCAAAACATCATGTTTCGAACAAGTCATATTCGTTGTAACAAGACAAGACTTACTGGTTGTAAGATGCACAAAGTCTTTGTAAGTACAGTACTGTACAAACGTACTGTCAGAAGGACTGCCACTGCAAGTCAAGTGAGTTCGAAATACGGATCATGAACATCTTTTGAAATGACTGCATGAATATGCTTACCAAGAAAAGATTTGACTCTCAAGTCCCCCGAGAAAAACTTAATGGGAAACATGTTTTCGATGTTTCCAAAGAAATCCAGAATTTTGAATGTCATATCATATAACGTGTAGTTAAATAAGACGAATCTTCGGACAACGCAGTGAACCGACAATAGCAATAGTTCTAGGTAGCTATTTCAAATATAGCATAGCTCGCAGATTTTCATATAACGCATTATCGTTATGGAACCAGTTACCATTTAAACTCCGAAAGATCTCCACCGTATGTACAGATCAAACATGTCAAACTAAATGCAATCACATTAAGAACACCACCTAAAATTATATAATTTAGGTGATTCCCTGTTGTATTTTTGTAATAGTTTGTTCCCAGTGGATAAAATGAAAAACATGGATTATAGTCATATGGAATATGATCAGAATGGGGGCAATATAATGGTGTTATTTTCATTGACTTTAAATTAATTTTCAAGATTATCGCATTGTTACAACGAGTCATAGCTATCAAGTCATATATAGGAAGTTGTAGCTAAGGATTTATTTAATCATAATCCAGTGTCGTTTCATTCATTTCCTACCATCCAACAGGAATAGAAATAGAAGCAACAATAGTGATTATAGAGCAGGAGACTGCTATAAGAGCTTCTCTGCAGATCATTCAACGGCTGCAGAAAAGAAATTCTAGTTGTTAGACCACTTTAAAGTCGTATTAGATTACCAAGGAAATAACTAAAATATCTCTGATGCATAGCGTGAGTGATCTGCAGTGAAGCTGCTATAACATTATGGTGCGTTTTAGATTTAAATTTTAGATTTATTTGATTTCATTCCAACATGGAATCGGTTGACAATACATACACAAAAAATTGAACCAAAGAATAAAAGGAAAACTGAAAATTAAAACAGTAAAACTAAGTCAGACGCCAATAACAAGTAAGGCGACTAATTACCATGCTTAAAATAACGTGTAATTTTTAAATTAAAATGCTTGCAATTTGCAATGCAAGTTTTAATGACTATTGTTGCTTAAATTTTTATTTCAGTTGGATTATTGGCTATAAATTAAACGACACTGGATTATGACTAAATGAACCCTTGACTACAACTTATTCAATATGGCATGGTAGCTATTTATCTACATAATTGGCCAATTTTTCTGTGTGTGTCTCAGGTCTATACACTCCCAAACAGAACGCTCTTGCGATACGAAATCACTACATAATGCTCTGCTACCAATTTCTAAATCAACGCAACTATTTCAACTGTGAACGTCGTGTCAAATCCGATATGAACATTTGAAGTCCAACGTTTTATCGTTAAGTGGTTACGATGCATGGTTATTGATGTAACAATGCGATAACCTTAAAAATTAATTCAAAGTCAATAAAAATAGCACTATTGGATTGCCCCCGGATGTTCTGATCATATTCCATATGACTATAATCGAAGTAAGCCTATCTGGAATACTGAACGAGCTATTTCACTTAAGAATAAACACCTTGTATAGTGAACAGTTCTCCATCATTCTGGTAATTTAAATTTGCACTCACGTTCTTACGAACCCGTAGATTTCATTGTTTGCATTCACGTTGTTATGGTGAAGCCCCGTGGCACAGATAGAGGAACACATCGAGACCGAGGGTCCATTACATTACTTTACAAGATCCATTACACGTAGTAATGGACCTCGATTCATGCGAGGATTACGTTATGCGAAAACCATGCAAAAATGAAATTTACATAGTCACATAAATCGGAAATCCTATCCTCATAACTAAAAAACTACAAAAGATAAAATTTCAACGTGAGGGGCCGGCATTTGCGCCACACGTGGCGTACGGAAGAAAAGCAGCAGTTGAAAAGCGTTGTCACTTGTGCACCCCCGCACAGAATCACATAACGAATTATTTTTTTCGCCTATTACGTGCATCTGGTAAGATTTCTCTCGTCGCATAATGGAAAAAGCCCAAAGTGTTGTATAATCCCATAGGATAATCATAATGAAAAATAAAAAACTGCAAGAACTTCCAACCCAACCGTCTATTGTCGTCCTCAATTCATTAGCGCCAACCTTCTCGGGGCGCAAGGTGTTTCCTGCACTATAAAAATTTTCTAAGGTTGAATCTTTTAATCCCCTACCGAGATCAGTAAATCATATTGATTGCGAGCAACCGAAGTAATAAAACCTGGTAATAAATTAACGACCAGCATCTGTCTACTACGTTTCACTGCTGCTGCCGCCGCTATGCAGCTATTCTACGTCGACTAAATAGCGTAATTTACAAGTGCGAAAGAAGATGTCGACTTAAAAAAAAACAAAACGGGAAGACAAACGGGTTTATTAAACGCATTGGACACCTTTATCCACACCACCCAGACAGATACGTATGGAGAAAAAAATGGAGTAAAAGTTGAACCGTAAAAGTTAACTGGTCATTTCCATTGCGTCGGATATCATATTCGAAATTTAAGTTGTAAAAGAATCGATTGGGGGTCCATGTTTAAAAATTCTCTTTCGGTGGCACCGCACTTGTCAACTTTAAGGAGAACGAGTGGTTAGGGTTTGCTACTACTAGGAGTTTCTAAAGAGACGATGGACAGTGCGTGGGCCCATCTATTTGCTGGAAACGGATTATCCTCTAGCGACGGCATAGATCACGTTGATGCGTCTCGTTCGAAATGAGAACGAGCGAGACAGTAATGGCGGGCAAACTAATCCTACTCTAAACAGTTAAGAGATGGGCCACTGTGCCGCAACGACGACACAAATTCCTCTTCATCAGGGGGGGACCACGTGACACCTGCGAGCACCAACTAAGGATAGTGAAACGATCGCCATCAAACTCCAGTGTACGTACAACACCGCACGAGCGGCGAAATGGAACCCGAGCAAGCAAGCAAACGACAGACTTTGTTTTAGGACCTTTAGCCTTAGCGAAACGTCACCGAGTCATTCCAGAGGGTTATTATTGCATAACCGAAAATGTCACCCAAACGTATATGAAAACGCTTAAGATATTAAAGAAAGTTAAACACTGAAGTATTTTTGGTCAAAAGCTCAGTTTTAGCTATAAATTGTGAAAAAAATTCGATAAGAAGGCTGAAAAAAATTCGATAAGAAGGCAGAAAAAAAAGTTAAGACATACAAATATTGAATCTAGATGTAAGTTACTGTTTTTTTATATCAACTAAGGTAAACCTTAAAAAAAATGAAGAATGAAAAATGGAACTTAATTCGTTACAAATTTTTCATGAACAGCACTAAAGCGAAAGGAAGAAAATGAAGACAGTACGAACAAAGATGACTGCAATCGGGATCTAGACGTTATCGAGTACGCAACGAATTATATTTTTATTTTATTTTATTCTTTACATCGAGGGACAAAACAAATATACAAAAAAACAAGACTAAAAGACCAACGTGAATATGAACAACCAAAGAGGAAATAAACAAAATACTTAAACAACCATAAAGAACACACAAAAATTAAACAAGTGAGTAATAACGCATATATCAGGGTGTAATCAATGTATATTAATATTAATTCGATTCAGCGTAACTGACGTCACCATCTATTCATTCAATCCATATTTTTTATGAATTGAATAAACACACGGTGATATTATTTACGCTGAATCGGTTTGTTGTGCTACTCGACAACGTCTAGGTCCAGATTGCAGCCATCTTTGTTCGTACTCCTTTTGGCCATTTCTCAGTTCGGTGTCTATCTCAAGTTAACATATTGATACTAAAGTTACTCGCGACTCCGTTCATAACTTACCATCTTTAACAATCAGAATTTCATCTCACTTTCCCTCACACTATGTCTACAGATCCTTAACTACCCTATAGACTAAACCCCCATTTCCCTATTCCCTTTACCATTATATCTTGTTCAAGAAAGCGCCAAATCGCTTTTCCACTCCGCTTTCTCTTAATCCCTTCGCATCTACTCCCCATTGGCAAAGTCCTTTTCGTCAAAAATACCTTCTCTTTTCACCACCACTCCCTCACCTACCCCCTGTTCGCAACGAAGCTCGACGCTAATGGCGTCCCTTTGTGCGCATGCGCACACGCTTCCACCTCGGCCAACGAACAGCAGCAGCAGCGAGCGTTCGATTTAATTTCTCGCCAACGCTCGCGGCACCCGATTGAGATGGTCGGGTGCCCATCCACCCACTTAGCACCGTTCTTTCGATCGTTCTTTCCATCATACTTCCTCCTTTCCCCTCATTCCCTCCAATCCTCAGTAAATTCTTCCTTCCCTTTGCCTCCCACACACCTTCCTTTCAATGATGATGATGATGATGATGATGGGAAGAAAAAAAGGAAGAGTCACCTGCCAACTGCGTAATTTCCCCTCCTTTTTTTTTTCTTCTTCTGCTGCTACTACTACTATTCCCATCTCAGTTAAAAAAAAAAACCCATCCCCCAACTTGCAGCACGATCTTCGTAAAGATGATAAAACTAAACGTGAAAGTAAAGTCAAGATAAAAAAAAAGTGTGGAAAAAAAAACACAACGTAACCTAATGAAGTGGTGAGTTAACTTAATTGGGAACGAGGAAAAAAAATCCAACCGTTTAATATCATACATGCGAATGTATGTGTTTGAACTTCGATCTCCCATCACGCATTTAAACTCGAAATTTAAATTTAAAAATATCGTCCAGAAAAATCGTACATCAACGAAAAAATAGCACGGAATTTAAAAATTAAGAAACTTTTGTTAATTAGTCGGTCTCATTGTTTCGAAGCATACCGTTAGTCAAAAACTCAAAATTGAACACGTGACATTTAGACGAAAAAAAGGTGAAACGAATGTATTGTGCCTTGGCTACATCCATGGCTATGATGATATGGCATGACTATCAAAAACGTTTTGTTTCTAATACTACCCGTCAGTAGCAGGGTATGTAGTCCCATTCTACAGTCTGATACTCAACCCACTGAAATATTGCTTTTAAAAGTCCTGTTTAAACAAAAAGTTTAGAATCTGAATCTAGATTCACTAATCTAATTACAATTGCTATTTTATCATCATAAGCTTCGTGTTTTCTTCGATGTAGTTTATGCACGGTGAAAGAAATAGTTTTCGCTTAGTTACAAAAACACTGCTTGCGACAAAAGTTGCAGTTTTAGAAGAGAACAAAAGACAGACAACTCAAAATATTTATCTACATAATTGGCAAGATTGTGTGTGTGTGTTCGTCAGGTCTATATCCTTCTAAACGAAACGCTCTAATGATACGAAATTACTACACAACGCTCTGCTACCAATTTGTAGTATGAAATTACTACACAACGCTCTGCTACCAATTCCTAAGTAAACACAATTATTTCAACTGTCAATGTCGTGTCAATTCCGATATATGGGCATTTGAAGTCCAACATTTTGAGTGGTTATGTGTATGATTATTACATGAAGGTTGTATCATAGCAACCATTTAGTAACAAGCAACATTATGCCACGATGTTTTGAATCTATCGTCATAAACACCTTGCAAAAAAAAATTGATATTGCTTCAACAATATCGTTTCCACGGTTTCAAAGCAAAATGAAAAAATTCACGTGCGAAGCACGGACTTCACGACTACTAAGTTTGCATAATTTCAAGAGACATTCAAAATGATGCTGAGAAGATGTTCATCTTCCAGATCTTTCTGTCAAAATTTGCAATAGTTTCGCAAGAGGACATAGATAAGTGAGGCGTTACAAGTACTGTATACGTCTTTTCAAGAGACTTTCTAAGTGATACTTCAAGATTTCATCTTCCAGATTCTTCGGCCATCTTGATGTGGTTTCACTTAAGTGCTTCGCCCTGTATATACCAACCGAATTAAAAGTAAATTAAAAGCCACCACCTCCTAATTCGATTCGCACCTTCTTGGCATAATTTTCGCTAGATTCACGTGTCGCCGTGTCTAAATGTTCCATCTGACTTTTGAGTGCAAATGCCTTCGTATCTCGCTACTATAGCAACCGTTCAATCCAATGCGACTCGGACTATCGTAGCTCGAGTCTCACTAAGACCCGGTGGAGAGAAACTTTTCCCATTCCAAAGCTCACTAACAAGGCAAGGCTGTGCTGCTTTCGACCTGCTTTCACAATCTCTTCTTCCAACAACTTCTTCTTCTTCTTCTCCCACTTCGACTTTTTCCCGCAATGTCAGCGAAGGAGAATGCTCTTATCTGGATTTCCGAGCAGTTCCGGGAAATGGATCTCCCACTTCGAAAGCCACACACACACAAAAAGGAAAAGGACGAGTGTGCAAAGGGCGATGTTGAGGGGGTGGGACCCTGTACGAGATTTGCTTTTTTTTTTCCTTTTGGAAAAGAGAGAGAGAGAGAGAGAGAAAAAATCCGATAATCCTCCTCGTTCTCAAGGATCGAGTCCAACGATAACGAGGCGATATTTTTATCAGTGATTTCGAATCTGCCATCATCGCTTATTATGATCGAGCTTATTATCCATTTCTGTCAACCTCCTTCTTTAAAATCGGAACCGAGCACTCAATGGCGTCAAACTTCAAAACTACGACAAACGCATCGCGTCAAGTTTTTTTCTATTCTTACGAGTTCACTTTGTTGCTCGGAAACAAACAGAGATCGTCGAACCTTCAAGAACCGAACAGGAATAATAAAACATTTTAATGCATGTTCTTGAAACGCTACTACAGGTCTTAAAAAATCACATCACCAAAGAGTTCAAAGGTTTCTGGTCGTTCAGCTACTCTACTTGATGCACCAATTTTGCACAAAATCGCATATGAAAAGTTTCTCTCGTATAAAGAACATCGGGAAATATTTCTCATGCGTATACACTGGAATCCGGTTATTGTAATCACTTTGGGACGAGTACTTTTTGATAACATTAAACAATGGATATGCAACATTATACAGTATCTTGGGACCAACTGGTAATGATAACAACAGCCGATCGATAACATTATCCGTGATTATAATTACCGGATTCCACTGTATTAACAAAATCGTGATTTAACATAAAATTCGACGACTTGTAGCCAGGTGAGTTTTCTTAACAATACGAATAATTTTGTGTTCGATTTATACGAGTTTGTAATATGCGATTTCACTAATAGAGCAATCCTCCCAGACGATACAAGCGATGAAATTTCTCTATTATGCGCCTGTCATCCGAATCTCACGTAAAGCTACGCGTAAAAATCGAACATTTCCTGCCTGTACACAGATAAAAAGTTACAAACGTTCTTAGCACAACTTCATCCTCTCAAAAACAAAAAACATACACACAAGAGAATGACAACAATTTGAAACAGGAGTGTGTGTGGGCGAAGAGGGGGCTAAGGTTTTACCCTCTCACGACGGGTCAGTCGTAGGTTGGGGCCTTTCAGCGAACCATGATCGATGAACTGGACCGCCCTCTGTGCTCGAAGGAGTTAAGCAGGCAACGAGAAAACGACAAAGGGGGGGGGGATACTTCTGTCGAACCACCTTTCGGTCCGATATCCCCCACAACGGCGACTAGCTCTACTTTCGATGGAACAGAAAGAGGGGGGGTAGGGGGTGGGAATGAGGTGGGCACGTGGTCGTCGTTCTCGGTGCGCATTAAGCGGCGGGTGCGTCGTAAAGGGACCAGGCGGCGAGCTCTCTTGTTATGCTAATCACGACGCCGTTTCTCCAAATGGGTGTGCCTTCGACGTCGCTCGCGGTTGCTGTGTCGTTGGTTCAGCTCCGAGCGACGTTATTAGCGGCCACCCGACGACGATGCAGGCGTCGATCGGACGACCGAAGAGTCGAAAGGGAGTGGTATTTTTTTTTCTTCTTCCATTTTTACTTTCCCAGCTCTCGCCGAAACGTCAACTCGTATAAAACATAAAAAGGATAATCCTCGATTCATACGAGTTACGTTCTGCGTTGTTGAAACCACACGTTGTCGAAAACCGCAGAAAAAATAACAGCTTTTTTAGCTCTCGTCAAAAAACGCGAGTAACGTGTTTTGACAAATATTAAAAAATAATAAATGAAAATAAGCATAATCATGAAAGTTTTTCGTCTATAAGGAACATCTGGGAGAATGACTCTCATCACGTATTGATAAATCTCTGTCAATATGTTCTTGTTATTTTGTTAAGTTGGTTGTCTAATTTTGTTAGTTGTTCGTTTATTTTAATCTCTAGCTATCACTGCACGCTTAGATGATTCATAAGAATCGTGAAACAATAAAATAAATGAAAATGAACATAATAGTGAAGTTGCATATAAAGAACATCGCATAACCTTTGATCCGGTTGGAATCGTGTAAATAAAAATAAAATAAATAAATAAATAAATAAATCGAGACTCCCTGGTCTTGTCAAAAGTAGCTCTCATAATAGAATCATTGTTCAAAAACTACACACAAGTACAAATACTCGTATCCTTTATACGCGTATTTGTAACGTAAAACGTTGGACGTGAAAGAGATTGGTTTGTTTTTACACGTTTTTCGTTGGCCTGGCGTCTTAAACGGTTTTCAAAAAAGTTTGTGTTTCAAATCGTAGATGTCATTGTTTTTTAACCAGGTTCTGTATGTCGTATAAGAACTTGAAATTAAGTGCACAGTTAAATTCCGCGTGACAATTGAAATCTATCAAACCTTTGGGAAATCAATGTCGTGTCAATTCGGAGCTACTATTGGCACGTCAAAAGTTGTTTTTTAAGATAGTGTTGCTGATGTTCTGAACCACATGTTCGTTTCCCATTGTTGTAAAAATGAGCATACATGATATTTATTATGCATTGTTTACTACATATAATTCACGCTCATTGTTGAGAGTGTGAGCCTTATTCATCCGAAGCAACACTCACCGGTAATGAAAAAGGTTGTACCGAAAAACTAAGTTTTTTAGCCTCTTTTTGTTTAGATTGAAATGGTTCAAACATCTTTCGACAACAGCTCTTTTTTTTGGTGGGTTCCCGATGACCTACAAAGCTGAAATTTTAAACATAGGCTAGGGTCGTGCAACATTTTGTTGTATCAAATTTAGACAGATCAATGTCCAGTCAATCAGGTCTGTTTTTCCTCGAAAAGTGTTTGCTGACGATATAAGTACTGTACATTTTAGTCCATTTCAAGCCACCACACATCGTTGTACACAAAGATAAATGCTTTTTCATATATGGTTTACTGCCTAGGTACAGTGTATTACTTCATTACGTGAGCAGCTGTTCAGTGTTTAGAGTATAAACCAGATCCATCCAAATAATCACGTAATATATTTCAGCCAAAAATATATTTCCACGTGTTTGTTTCAGTAATTACGAGGTTGTAAAATAATAAATAGGTTATCAAAAACACAGTTGTTGAAGTCCACGTTTGAACTCGATGATAAATCGCTATACAGGTAGGTAGGTAAGTAGGTATGTATTTGTGATTTTAGGACATAGGACTTCACCGACTTTCGTTGAACCGCTGTACAGAATCGCATCCAGATACAACAACTAACACACACAAATTGTTACGGATAGTTTAAAAACTACCCGTACCGGTAATACTAAATAAATGTAATACTGAATAAATGTCGATATAACCATGATATAACAATCCACACTCCAGAACCAACGAAGAAAAAACAACTTAGGGGATAGCCAATAGGCGAGAAAAGGCGAACAATGAACTCATTTACACCACCGCGTCACAAAGAACGTCTTTGTGACCACTTCTATTAACCGTTTTCTTCCAATCTATCACGAATTATTTTAATGACATTCTTCCTCTTGGTCTCGACCGTTTGGTATCAAGCTGTTCAAGGGTATCAACTGTGAAATCCGGAATCTAAAAACAAATCACCGCTATGAGAGCAACAACAAGAACAAGAACAATAATAATAACAACCACAACAACAGGAGAGCGAATCAAACTCGATTTCGGGCGCTTCCTCCTGCGAGGAAGCAACAAACGCCAACCCCTAGTCTTGAGAGTGGTAGTAAGAAGTTGATCAGTTTTTCGCTCCCGAGTGGCGTCTCATTCGCCAACACGAGCACGTGTATCCATCCCATTCGGGATGCAAACGAAAACAGGAAAAACGTGACTACCGTTCCGACAAATATAAACACAGGATACGCCTCTTCCACCCCCGCATCCCAGGTTGGTTCTACGTGACGACGCCCGACTCAATCGAACTCGTGCACGATTTACAATCATTAAAACTGGCAACACAAATAGTGATATGAAAAAAAAAGAAGCAGACCTTGCACCAGATGTTACTCTAATAACGTGTTACACTACTACAATAAGCTGTTAGTGGGTACAGGAAGTCGTCGATTTGTACGTGACTTGTCCTTATTTATACATGTGGATTTCGCTACTATACTTACTATGCGACAAAAGTAAAATTCTAGCAGATGACTCGTTATATAGGCGAGAAAGTTTCGCTATTATGCGATTTTGTGCGGTAGTGTACAAAATGGGATTTGTTTTCGAACTCTCCTACTAGAGTTCGTTGTTACTCTTTAGCTATGCAGTTCACGTATGTGCACATAAGTGAATCTAAGAATGCTTAAAAAAATATTGATTCCAGTCTATTTGTCCATATTAATAATTTTTTAAGCCTGTTTGTTTCAATATGTAATTCATCTATTATTTCTTGTATTCTGGTTCGTTTTGGACCGTGTGACTCATAAAATAAGTAAAGAAAATTACCTTTACAACTGTAGGGATTGACCTACACATTTTCTCGCAATTAACCTTTAATGATCGTCATATTATATTGAACCACCCTGTATACACTTCTTCAAAAAAATATGTTGAAAATCGTGTTCAATAAATTTAATTAAATTTTTGAAACAAAACTTAATGTTACTGCTGCTGTAGTAGCTTCACTGCTTAGCAACAGTGATATGCAGTGAAGCTGCTGCATGAGACGCATAGTGCGTTGTGATCATTATTGTTGGATAATTTTTTTTTTCAGTTGGATTGTTAGAAATGAATGAAACAACAATTCATGGATTCTGTGGATTCTGACTATATGGGTTATTGCCCTACAACTTTCTCAAAATATGACTTGGTACATATGACTCGCGGTTTAGAATTTGAAAATGGTCGACCTTGAATTTTCAACGAAAATGTCACCATTGGTAAAAAATACCTCAAGTTGCTATTATATTCGAAACTTGGCATTTTCATAGCTGTTTGAGTCTTTATAGGAAACACTTGGTGGGATACCCTGTATACTGTATAAATAATACACACACATTGATGAAAAAAATTAACCTGACACTGTAAAATTGTCTCCAAATGATCAATTTACGCTCAAACAATTGCAAGAAAAAAAAATGATACGAGTCGACAATTCATATTTTTCGCCCGCATATAAAACAATAACATTGCTACCGATCAACTGAACATTATTCATCCAAAAACCTTCCCAAAAAATCATTCAAAAACAACAACCAAAAACAATAATAAAAAAATATCACCCTTTAACCATATACGAAAATACATTTCTGTCCACGTTTATCCTTTTTTTTTCCTTTTCCTGCCCCCCTCCCCCCCCCCTCCTTTCTCTTTTCTCTCTCCGCAAGAAAACTCGTTCCCCTTTTGCCTTCTAATAATCTGTTTTCCGCTCGTCTTGTCTCCCAGCAACGGAGAAAGTCAGAAGAGGGGGGAAAACGAAGGGGGAAGAAATATATATGTAATAATATCAAAGAGAAGAAGAGAAGAGGTTTAGGTAGAGGAGGAGGTGGGGTATAAAAAAGAGGAGAAGAAGAAAAGAGGGATGTGAATAGGATCGCCCAGAGCGTCGTCCATGCTCGACTTGCAAATCCGAGCGATTGGCTGGGCCCAGGAGCAGCGGCGGCGGCGGTCCTCATAATGCAATAAGCGGCGCCGCCTGCAGCCGCTGTTCCCATCGTCGTACCCACCTCCCCTTCGATGGCTTCCCTATCCCCCCTTTTCCTTGCCTCGCACGAGCGCACTCATCCATCATCGCCCCCTACAAAGACCCCCACCACCACTCGAGGCGATGACCCTCCGCGTGCGCGGCTCTACCAAGAGACAAGAACCGAACCAACGACTAGTAGTAGTAGTAGTTGGCGGTGGTGATGGTGGTGGTAGTAGTATAATAGTAGTAGTAGTAACGACGACGACAGACCGACCAACGGACAAGACCATCTATCCATCCGTTCGACACTCGGGACCACACCACGAAGTGATCGGTAAAGAAAAAAAAAGGACCTTTTCCCCGAGGCCAAGATTCCGAGCCCTTACAGTTTTTTCTTCTTCTTCGTGACGTTATATGTACATACATATATATTTTTCTGGTCCATCGTGACGTTTTTGAGATGCTATCGTTTTCAGATCCAAAGCGAGGCCTAGGTTAGGTCCCCAAAAATCCCCAAAAAATAATAATAAAATATTAACTAAAACCAATTGAAATGGTATCGCGACATGTTATTTCGTTATCTCATAAGATACATTATTCCACATGTCTTCAAAGTTTATTTCTTATATAAAAAAAAACAACTTTAAACATAAGTGCAATTAATCGAAGTTCAAGTTTCATTCGTAATCGTACTTAATAAAAAGCGCTCCTCGTTCTCACCGCATTGTGTGTGAAAATGTGAAGACATATACCGAAATCTATAGCCTAACTGCAACGACGAATATCGCCAAGCAATACGAGTTAAAACAATAAATAACTGTAACAAATATTGCGAAGCAACATGAGATATAACAATGAATTGCGTAATGAAAAAAAATAACGTCCCCGTCATTTTTGACGGGTTGTTTATTAATGTATCATAATAACCTTGTTGTATTTGTTTTTTACACGGTTATCTTTTGGTCCGTGAGGACTATACAATAATAAAATGAAGTAAAAATAAAGTGTGAAAATGAAGTTCTAAATGAGTCCTATTGTGGAATTTATTATGGCTTGTGCATCGTTGAGTATTAATCTACATGTAGTGTTGCACGTGAAGTTAGGTAGGTACTTTGCGTTTAACCAAGCCACCGACTAGCCTTACAGCTATGTCATTACAGCTAAGTCTGAGGGTTACCTCAGACTTTTCTGAAATCAGAAATACAGAAATGAGGATATGGTGAGAATGATACAGATGGAATAGGATTTATGATGCAGGAGGCAACAAGAGAACCTAGAGAAAACCTGCCACCGTGGTGTCAGACCCCAAACTGAATTCAGATTGCACGATTGAACCCGGGCCACTACCGCCACAGGTGAATGCTCTGACCACCAGGTTATTCTGCACGTGTGAAAGTGAAATCTGCGTGTGGTTTTGGACGCGAAGTCTGCGCACTTTTAAATGAATTGAAAATCCGATGTGTGCAGATTTCACGTGCAAACTCAACAATGCTTTGTAATGCATTATTCAGTATGCTCATTATTCCTTGGGTGTGTGAATAAAGAATAGTGAACGTATGCTAAAGTAATATTAAGTAATCAAAAAAATGTATACGTTCATTGTGGTAAAAAGTGTATTCAGTGTGTATCGCTGAACGTCAACATATGGCGTCAAGAAAAAAATTAAAACTTGACGCGAGTCGATTGACTTCTACGCTTTGGAAAGTAAAAAAAAAAAAAAACAGCGTGCAAGTTTTCAAGCTGCGTTTATGATAAGTTGATAAGTCGAAGTTTTTCAAACTGTTTCTTGTCACTACGGTTGAGTGAAGAAGATCTACCGAATCGGAACATTGGAAGATGATGGCAAAAGAAGACGACGAAAAAACCTTCTGTGAGAGGGACAAATCTTGGTTTGCCGTTTGCCCGTATCTCTTGGCAAAGACGACTTTTTTCGCGCCAGCAACCAAGATAGCCTCGAGGCACACGAGTGATAGTGTGGGAGGAGAGATAGAACGAAAAGAAAAAGAAAATCCTTTTTTTCCCTTGCTTCTTTCATCTTAAAAGGGAATACCGACCAGAACCGAAAAGAGAAGCGGACCAACTAAAAGACGCACGAAGAAGAAAAAAAATCAAATAAATACACACAAAAAATATAACAACCAAGTTTACCAAAAGCTGGAAAATGAAAGGCTAGGCCTATCCCCTCCATCCCCCCCCCCCAAAAAAAAAATAAAAAAAGAAACTGGCTTCTCTACCCAACAAAAAGTTTCACGTTTTGTGCGAAATGGCCACGAAAGAAGAATTGAGGGGGAGGAGGAAACGAGAAAAGGTGGCGCTAGCTTCTGAGAAATCTTATGCTAATGAGGCGTGAGACACGCAACGCGATCTGTTGCGCACGTGCGCACGTTCCGGCTCCCCCCCTTTTTTTGTCTTCTTTTTTCGTATTTCTCCCACGCTCCTCGGGTCTCTCACCTTTTCGACGACACCGCCCACGACAACAAACAATTCGACGCGGTGACATTGGCGTCCGTCCATCGAAAAGCCCGTCAACGCAAACACGACAAAAGTCAACACTCGAGTTTTGCTAGTAAATGTATTTTTTATTATTACATGTAGTAATATTGCATTGAATGCATTCACTTTCTTTTGCAAAGATTTTGAAAGAACCCCACCTGTTAAAAATAGTCCTTCGCGAAGTTCGCAAATGTACGTTTTCGTTAAATGTTTTTAACAAACGTGACTATTAGAGAAACAAGTAATTAAAAAATAAAGTAGATTTTGATACAACCTTTCATCGTTAAGTGTTTCTTCAGATGAATCTGTTTTACACTCAACAATGAGCGTAAACCATACGTAGTAAGCTACGCAAAATATCTATGTACTGTATGTACTATATGTATGCTTATTTACAACAATAGAAAACGAACATCTGGTTCAGACCATCAGCAACACCCTACCTGAAAAAACTACTTTTCACGTGCCAATAGCTCCGAATTGACACGACATTGATCCTCAAAATTTGATAGATATCAATTGTCACTCGCGACTAAACTGAGCATCATATTTCAAGTCCTTTCGACACACGGAACCTGGTGAAAAATGACATCTACGATTTGAAACATTGAAACTTTTTGAAAACCGTATAAGACGCTAAAATCTTGTGATTAAAAAAATCACCCTTTAAAAGTCATCCTTTTAAAAAATGGTACACGGACCGTGGTATGACCCTTAACACTGAGAAAATGGATATTAGTAAAACACGTAGTCAACCAGTCTATGATCGTTTTGGGCCTTGTTTTAGAAAATAATTTCATTTTTGGACCCCACATTGATCATATCATCAGCAAACTTAATAAAAAGTTTATGTTTTAAAGCGTTTAGCTAAAACCCTAGCCTTCTCAGAAATGAAAACTGTCATTCAATCGACTATTGTTCCCATTCTCTCGTACCAAG
>JAQIWH010004605.1:0-16548 GCA_034695005.1 Cryptops parisi
CGCCATTGGATGAGTGTTGAGTCCCGTGGCGCCACCACCGGATTTGACCATGAACCCTCCTTGGAAACTTGTGAATAAGTTAGTAAACAAAACATTTTTTTGTGTACAGTGGTGACTTGAAATGGCTTATAAAGATAATTACTGTATATCGTCAGCAAACACTTTTTTAGAAAAAACTGTGAAATCTCAGAATTGACTGGACATTGATTCGTTTAAATTGAATACAACGAAATGTTCAGCGACCGTCAGTCTGTTCAAAATGTCAGCTCTGTAGGTCATCAGGAACCTGCCAAAAAAGAGCTCAAAAAGGTCCAACCACTTTGAGCTCAGAGTAAGTTCACTCTAGTCTCTAGTGAGTTTATCGTCAATCGTCATGGATTACTACAAGAGGTTCGCCTAGTCATCAATATAACTATGGTACATACATTTTCCTTTCCCCTCCTACCGTAATAATAATTGTTACAGCTGTGTGCAGAAAAAATGCACCCATTCACGTATGCACGCACATTGGAGTTTTTTAGCTATAGAGATTTTGAACAATAATACAAAATTTGTATGGTACGGTACTCATTATAAGCTGCTAAAAACAGAATCGGTGTGTCAATCGCTTGTAAGAAAACTAAAACTTATCAGCTTCCTAAGACAATGTTGTAGGGTGCTTGCTTATCCTTAGTTTTAGTGCCGTCGTTACAACAGCGCAGTAGTGTATTATTTATCTTTTATGAATCGTTACACATACGGTTATTTTAATAAGTTACCACCACAGAAAGCGAATGGTCGAGCAAGATGAGAATTGAACAAACAGTTACAGCACCGCTTTTATAGTCTTAATTTTTGCACAAGTGCATTAAGTGAGAGAACAAACTGCTTCCTTTAGCAAAATAATGGCAGTTTCTTTTATAGCGTGTTGCGCTGGGTTTCTCCGACTGAGGAAAAAAACTTATTCTGCAATTAGGTAATGCATTTGAGAAATAAAGGCCGCCGTTGCAATCCAATTTGAAGGGTGCTGAAAGGGATTTAATTGCAAACAAAGGCGTGACATTAATGTAAAAGCGGTGTCTTTTTTGTTTCCTGCTGCGATAACGACGGACATTGTTCACCCAACGGTGGCAAATGTTACATTCTTGTACTACACGTGCCAACGAGATTTTTACTCGGGAGATAACGTAAAACAAAAGAAAAATGACAACACCAAAATGTACATCATCTTATAAATGTTATCAAAACATTTGAAAAAACCAAACAATTTTCCAAGTTCTGTACACAAAAACATGTATACGTATATCCGTTAGTACATTGTAAGACAAGCACTATATACTTTATACTGCAACTCAACGTAATTCGAGAAGTAGTTAATTACTTTCAAGATTAATAGTGTTAACTATGGGTATCGGCTTCATAAAATTTATGGAAAGCCATGTATACAGTATATTATAACAATGATATAATGTAATGTGTGACAATATAATGTGTGACATTACAGTGCATACAGTGCATGAATTTAAGAGGTTTTTCGCAAGAAAAAATTCTAATAAATATAAATTTATTATTGAGGACATCACGTCTGTATGGATTGATAACAGATTTCTGTATAAATGTTTCAAGCAACGGAATCAGATGCCATATCGTATTCGTAAAAAAGTTGATTGTATTAATTTAAAATCCAAGAATGTTCACCAAGAGATTGATAAATCAATTTTGTATAATTTTTAACTGCTTGTTATGTTTTTCATGTTTTTTTTTTTCATTTTGTGTTATGTATTTGTCCTATTTGGTTCTTTTGGACTGTCCAAAAAACAATAAACAATAACTATTTTAAATGTTCAACTGAGTGCAGTTTTTTTAGGTATTTTATGTCGCTTTATTTGTTATGTTTGTGTTTGTACAGCTTACTTGCTCGGAGCGCTATCATGAAAAAAATATTCTTACATATTCTTACAAATATTCTTAAAATATTCTTACACCGAGTTTATCAATGGTCTTTACTGCATTAATAATGCGCTGATACTACAGGTCTTAAACTTGATACGGCTGTATTTAACTATCGTCCATTCTTCAAGTTATTTTTTGACCTTTTAATTCATATTATTGTAGTAATGTAATGATATATTGGCTTTGTGTCTTATTTGTTGGTTATTCATGTTGAAAATAAAACGTTAATGTCAATTCAATGCTCATGACATTCCCAATGTTGGAAGAAGGATGAATTCGCACTACCATTCTTTTAAACCTTTCTCACCATTCAGCAACATTCTGATTCGTGGTCAAACAGCATTTCTCTAGAATTTCGTGAATCAAAAGAAAGAAACAACCAATAAATCGGTCGTGTCAATGAAGCGATTTAGTCACCACTTTCTGTGTGTTTAACCCCTTCGATAACAACATTCCACTGGTATGTTTCGTGGGGCTGGCGAACGTGGGAATATCTTGCGAAACATGACGAGTGGCGCAAGATTTATGTCATTTCTGAAATTCTCTTCGTAAAACTCCTCGGTTCGGAACTAACTGCGGGTGCGTATTTTCCACGACAAATACCCCCGTGTTTAACCGCACGTAGGTGCCTTTTCCGGATTCGTGGCTCGGAATTTCCGGTTTCCGCGGCGGTGTAATTGCTACGAAAATTGCTCGTTCAAAAGAGCCGGTGAAATTGACATAGGCAATTGCTAAACGGTTGATTCCTTCGTTCGGGAAATGATTTTTTATTCCAAATCCTCTATTAGTTTTCTAGTCAGCGTTTCAAAGCGCTTGTTTAATAAGGAAAAGACATTTCGGTAATAGGTCACGTAACCGCCGAGCTTTCGAACGAGTCTAATTGGAAACCAACAAATTTCCGGAATATTTAAAATGGCAGCGATCGGTGACGTACTTATCTCGTTTAAATAAAAACGGACCCCCTTCATCACGAAATAGCGTCACTACTGTACCTAAGTCGAGTCGTGATGATGCCTATGTTGTTGCTTTCAGGCTTTCAATCTCAAGTTGGTACAGTAAGAGTCGTGACGCTTTCCTCTCACTCTTTCGAGGAGAGGGAACGTTGGCATCACTAAATTGCAGTTAAAGCGTCAAAAAGTGCTATTTTTAGTGAAAATGAAGCATTCACCGGAGGAGCACTCATGAATTTTTCGGCCTATCAAAAAGCCGAGTGGAAGACACTGGTAGGGAATATGAAAAGCTATTCACGAGCTACTCCTTCTCACCAACACCCAAACACACAACTCGTAATGCGCTTCTTTTGATTTATATCTATCTCGTCGAGACGCCGCGAGATATCATTTAAATCGAGTTTTTACTTTCCACTAGTGCTACTACCACCATCACCAGTCCGTGCATCTTAAATTATTCAATACATGCACGGTAATGTGGAAAATGGCTTTTCTCGACGCGCTTTATTTTACAACTTCGCAACTTTCTTGCCAAGTAAACTTTTTTTCTTATATTTCTTATTTACATGTGTCTAACAAAAAAAAAAAAAAAGATTCACTATGGCACGTGTCAACAACGCTAAATCAATTTAAAACAATCTGAAATAACTACAAGTAGAAATGAAACAATGGTAAAAAATAAACGCAACGTCTAACAAAAGCAATGGAAATATCACTAAGAATAGAAAATGTTTAAAATCGGATGGGAATCGAGTCGAATTGAACTGGGGGGTCATTGCTTTTTCTTAACATTCTATTTTGGCAAGTCGCCATGTCTTAAAAATTCTAGCATGATTTCTTTTCCGAAAAAAAAACATTGGGTTGTAATTTGTTGATTTTTGAAACAAACGAAATGGTGGTTTAAAATGCCGTTGTTAATAGAAAAGTAGAATGGTTGTCCTCAACGATAACAAGCACAAAAAATGATATTAGTTCTCCATATTTATCGTGCTAGTTTTTGAAAAAAACAAACAATTTCTTTATTTCTTGATAATACAAGACCCTAAAAAGGGGTCGTGGAATGGTCTGAAACAAGAGTAGGGAAGACAAATAAAGAAGTTGTTCATCTGCAACAAATTGGTAAATCGAGCTCTTTTTTCTTATTTTTTCATGGTAATAAAGTGAAAAGCCCTCGGGCTTCTCATTTCGTTTCCCAATCGATACGCTTTCTAGACTACAAATAACGAGGCATCGTATAAACAACAAAAAATTAGTTATCCATGCGTATTTAAAAAAAATGTATGTTTTGCAATCATCATCAGTTTACATAGCCTCAACCTTGAACCGAGACATCCCAAGCGGAGTGAACGACCATTGTTGGTGAAGAGTCCGGAGTCCGGTTAAGAATCATCACACGTGTGACTCACTCTTGAATTCATGACCAACGACGAACGTACATAGGCTATTATAGTTAAAAATTGGTCGATCATGACCGACCATCGACGGTTTTGTTACCAAAAATACAAAAAAAGATAAAAAAAGAAAAAATCCAGAAAGAAGTCGAATCAACAAAAATTCCCACACGGAGTGGGAATGGAGAGGCTTGAAATGGTTTCGTAAGATTGCGAAAATGACGACAACAAAACGCAATAAGAGAAGCAACACAACAACAAGTTCGCTTTGGCCAATTCCGGTTGCCTGTTTGTCGTCCACTTAGACGAAAGAAACGAGGAAACCAAAATGACCACTGCCATCTGCTCTATAAAACTTCATCCACGGCATGGTTCACCGACTTAATACGTCCACAACTCCATTCTCGGGATATTATTCTTTCCCCATATCCGTCGGCAATGGCTTTAAAATAATGAAGGATTTATCCAAGCGCGAGCGAAGAAGAAGAAAATATTAAGCCCCTATATCATCTTCTCCGACAATAAAGACTACTACGTACACATACTTCGTGTCGGCTCGTTTTCGTTTGCAGTTGTAAAAAATAACTCAAAAGGAAAAACAAATATCAAACTCGGCTAATGTTTTTTTCCTAGGATCTTCAATAAATGATGTATATTATAAACGCCGTATATCGTAAAAAAGCTTTTGGGTTTGTTTTTTTAATGAGAATGTCATTCCTACATAGATATAAAAATAATATTTTATAAAATTTAAGCTGTTACAATCGAATAGGCACTTTTGTATACAGAATTAAAATGCAGTTATGTTTAATTGTTATGTTGTGTCCAAAAATCAAAACACAAGAAATGCAAACGCTGACTTGAAATTTTAACACCGTAGCTTACTCCAATTGGTAGTGATGTGTTTTACGATACAGTAAGTAAGTGGACGAGCTTTTTAATGACGTGCCGTAGTACTGTTATGCAACGAGAAAACGCAGGCGTGTCCTCGAGATAGCGTTGCGACTGTGTAGAATCATGACTAGTGACATCATGAGGAGTGCAGATCGCACCAGGTGACACCATCAGAGGAATGACACGACAATGATTGTCTATAAAATGTTTGTGTAAAATATTTTCCATAAAAATATCTCTATAGTTATAATCACCAATTTAGTTTTACAATGCCAACTTAAATGCACTGTATAAAAAAGAAATTTTATTTATTTATTTATTTTATTTTAAACGGTCGGTATGACCAAAAGAATCGAAACACAAAACAGACACTTAACAACATACATAACAAAACACAAGTAGACTATAGAAGTCTTTAAACATATCGGATGTGGTTATATAAAATACGGGCAAAACTCTTATAATATATGTCATCTAAAGATGGAAGATAGGCTTAGGAAGATAGGTCTTATACGCAGGGGAAGATCATTCCATGTTTTATAGATGTTGTACTGAAATCTTTGTAATTGTACATTAAGCAGCGCGTTAGCTAAGTGAAACTTAAACTTTGTTTCACTACGCTCGCTGTTAGAATTATTAAATTGATCCAGGTGCTAAAAATGAGGGTGCGAAAATTTATTTAGAAATCGTGGTACTTCTTTTAATCTGTGGTACATAACCAATTTTTTTAAAGGGAGGATCTTCAATACTCTACATTTGGAAAAAAATTGACGTGTAATGGGAAAGGATAAATGAGGAACGTCAAACGATGGATTCTGAAGTTAAGGGCATCAGCTCAAAATAGAATCTCATAAGATACAATCGGAATTATTTTTCCCTTAAAAAAAAAGACTTTTTCCTTCATGGTCAATAGTTTTTTTAAGTTTCTTGACCAAAAAGATCTTCTTACAAATTTTTTTATATATGTCCTCTATAAAGGGACCAAAACTCAAGTGAGAGTCCAAGATTATACCCAGGATTTTAATATGGTCTTTATGACGGAATTCATAGTCAATATTAATAATTTTTGTTTTAATTGGATTCATCTTCATATCATTCTTCTTGAGCCAAGTTGTAATTTTGTCCAAATCTTGTTCGGCCATTTAATTTAATACATGGAATTCATATTTGGGATCAATTTATACCAAATAATTATTGTCGACCTATGTCAAAAAAAAGCATGTAAAGATAGATCAAACAGGGAATTTACGAGCAAACCAAAGAGGGTTCCGGCAGATATGTTCTCTGTATTACTCCATTTACAGAGGGTATTCTCGTCTAATTCTCTTGACCAATCTGGAAATGTCTCATAAAAATGATTGCCCAAAAGGACTATACATTGGTTTGAAACACCAAGAGAAA
Organism: Cryptops parisi; assembly: GCA_034695005.1. Classification (NCBI taxonomy): domain Eukaryota; kingdom Metazoa; phylum Arthropoda; class Chilopoda; order Scolopendromorpha; family Cryptopidae; genus Cryptops; species Cryptops parisi. The sequence goes on from JAQIWH010004605.1 coordinate 6,569, forward strand.
GTAGGTGCGTGAGAATAGCATTCCTAGATGCCGAATTAAATGCTTTGACAATGTCCGTAAACACGATCAAAACAAAAAAGTGATGTTGATTAATGTTAGTCCAAAGATGGTAGATGGTCATTATTACTAAGTATAGCGCCGGTTTATTTTTCACAATGCCAAACGAAATCGGAGGAGAGGTCAAATAAAGAAGGTCTTTGAGTTCCTTAAACAGGAATCTATCTGCAATTTTTGTTAAAGTAAGGAGAATAGCTACAGGGCGATAAGAAATTAATAATTCTTTGTTCTCTCCTCGATATATGGGGGTAACTGATGCAATTTTCCAGTTGTCAAGATATATTCCTGTTGAATAGACTATATTGATCAGTTCAACAACCTTGTAGAGGAAGTTTTTATGGCACTTGGACAGGAAACTTTTATTAATAATGTCAAAGGGATAGGCGCTAACAGGCTTTAAAGTTTTTATTATTGCATCAATCTCTGTGACTTCAACTGTAAGCAGTTTCGCATTGATTTGCTCGAGACCTTTGAAAGAAGTAAGAGGCTTCAAGGGGAGGTCCAGGGGGTTATTGTACCATTTAAGATATTTAATGTATTTTTCAGGGGGGAGACAAAATGTAATTGGAATAGTAGATGATTTGACCATCTTCCATAACGAATTAAAATTATTTGCACTCATAATAGCTTGCCGTTTGGCTATAACAATAGATTTTTTTATAGATTTGTTTAACCAGCTTCTTTGTTTGGAATGTTACCTGGTTAAGATTATTGACTTATTCATTATGGGATATACAAGATTTTTCAAATTTTTTTTTTAAATTACTATTCTACTAAGCATGACCACGGTATTGATTTTCTTAATTAATGCATCTCTTCTTACATTTAAGACCATTCTGTAAGAGAATTAACCACACATTGGAAATCATCTTATTCAGTTCAATATTAGGATCATACATAGAACTGAGATTACAAGAGGTGCGATTTACTGTACTACTATTCACACTATTCCAGTCAATATTGTCCATCTTAATTAATGTCACATATTGGCGCACACATTTTTGGTATTTTGTTGGTGGTCTATTGAAGAAACAAACGTAAACCGAATATCAATAGTTTGTAGATTATAGCTTAAAAACATTTGATCGATAATATGGGACGTTGTGGAGGTTTTCCTCGTAGGAATGAAAATCCTTGGTGGAACACATAAAGCAGACATAGTTGCAAGCAGTGAATTGGTTTGTATAGTGGGGCAGTCAAAATGAGTGTTCAAGTCCCCTATAACACAATTCAGGTCATCTATATTCAAATGGTTAATACACCATTCGTTTACATGTTGTATAATAACATAAAAAGGTCGATGTATTATGGTATATACAACTGGGCAGACATGAGAATTAGATTTCACACACGCAATTTCCATCCCATCTTGTGACGAGCTGCAAAGAACTGGGTTCAGGTTAGATTTTATATAGACAAGAGAACTGCCTCCCCTGGTGGGGCGGTTGGATCTAAATAGGGTATAACCACGGTAGTTGATAAGGTCATCCTCAACCAGATTCGACAACCATGTTTCGGTCACTAGAAGTTTGTATTTATGCAAAAGCACTATCTCGTCATATTTTCCCAGTATAGATCTGGCGTTAGAATACAAAATGCTTCCCCTCTCATCTGAATATAATATACGAGAAGACATCTTTAAAAAAATATCTACAAAGCTAAAATTTTATACTCTGTCTAAAATGTTGTTTAAGTCACATGAGCATCGGTAATCGTCAGTTGGCTGTAACTGAGTTATGCTGGAAAGCCTTTCGAGGCGATGTGCTCGGTAGGCATTTAGCACTCCAAAGTTGTAGCTATTTGCTGTGATGTGCAGGAAAGCAAATGCGTTTATTATAGAAATTCAATCAACTTCATAGTTAATCAGTGATTACAATCACGTGCTGCAGCTAAATGAACTATTTATTCCTTATTCACTCCATTACTGTCATTCTAGAAAAAATATCTGGAGTCGCCAAAGAGATAATAATCGTATTGAACCTTTTAATGGGCATGGACATTAGCATAATGACGCTTTCAATAACGTTTTTATAGCCGTTGATCAAGAGTTGACACAGTGAGGGTGTGCCACGAGTTACCTGGCACGACTATAATGGTTGGGACAATCAAAAAGTTAATATTTTGTTTTATTTTTAAGAAACTGTAAAATATTTTAACAGTAAAAAATTCCTTTTAAATCGAAGATTGTTGTGTCAATTTCAATATATGGCATATTAATATGGTGCGATACACCGATCTGCCGTTTGAATCCTACTGTTGTAACATTTAACAACCTGCTCAGAATTTTGTTTAGCTAGGCAAATTATTGTGTTCGCCAGAAAGTGTAGAATTTTTAAGATAGTAACAATACAAAAACTAATCAAAGTTACGCAGTTACTACAAACGAGCATCAAAAAAGTAACATTGTTAAAGGTACTAACCATAGATGGCATAAATGTAAAGAAAGTTTAAACTCCGAATTATTCAATTGACGATAAATGGCATAGGTCGCAGTTAGTTGCTAACGAGGAAAGTATTGTTAATAAAAGTTCATATCGATAAATTCATCAAAGTGTGACATCGGTAAGTTTTTTTATTTATTTATTTATTTTATTTATTTATTTTAAAATCAAGGAATCATATTTGGGAAAGGGTGAACAGGAAAACACTCAAAAGCCTATGAGAAAACAACATATTGGCGCAAACGCCTATCTACATCTAACTAATGTTAAACAAGAGTATAGTAAGTAACCTCAAACTCAAAAGAAGTGATTGTAGCTACGTTTATTCAATATATTTTTTTTATAAACAAACATCAGACGGGTCACCTTAATAAACAACATGTTAGGCAAACATGTTTAAAACTTAAATAAAATGGTAAAAGATTTTAATTCAAAAGTGAGTTGAAAGACCAGACGTGGTGCCAAATGCCATTAACCATTCGGTGCGCTCGTGAGTCGCAGGTCATTGTTTCTCGTTAATAGCTCGCTTTTATCTTTCGTGGCCTAGAGTGGAAATTGAGCCCATTTGGAATTCATGAAATCTCGTGGAGATGACGTAATTTTCTGCAGGTTTAGACGCTCGTTTAATAATGGGACTCCTACCCCCTCTCCCCATCCTTTTCATTCTATTCGAATGAAACGTCACCACGTGACCAACATCTAAAAACAACGTCCACATCATTTCAATACCGAGTTTCACTCTCCGAAAATTCTTTCATTTCATTCGCCACCTTTTCAAAAATTGAACGTTACATTTTTTTCTTCAACTCGTCGTAGTTTTGGATCGAGAAGCTGGTTTAATAACGTCGAGTTATTGAATTAAGAACGAGGGGTTTAAAAAAAGAAAAAAAAACTATTGAAGGACCGTGTGTGAAAATGAAATTCGTTGGTCTAACACAACAGAAATAGTTTTACAAAATTCATACTGAAAGAAAAAATAGTGTACAAAAGACGTTCAATCTTTCAAAGTAACATTGTTGAATAGCTTCACACTCAAATAAAGACGTTTCTGAAAATTAAAATAATAAATCTCAAGTTGGAAAAAAAGTGGTAATAAATGCCAAAAGTGTGAGAAAATTTACAAAAGAAAACGTGTTGGATTAATAACGAAGAACCAACCACACGTTTTAAAGTTTCATTTAAACAAAAGAAAAAAATAGATACGTAGTTGTCTCGTACGATTTATCTTAAAATTTATCATCCGCGGTTCTACGAACGCGTTCCCTAGAGGGATAAGCATAAAAGAAACGAAACGCACATCGTATTGTTCCAATGATGGAGTTCATTGTAACCCACGTGACAGGTTGAGCGATGCGATAATTAAGAAAACGGGTTTTCCTCTGTCGAGATGTTGTAAACGATTAAAACACCCGGTTACGACAAATTTGCAATAAAAACGTCCGTTCTTCGATCAACACGAACTTTGTTTGTATCAGCAACACAACTTTAACGATGACGCAGAGGCGGATTTTATTTTAGTGTAAATTTATCATTAGCGACAACTTGAGAAATACAAGTTACTTATTCGAAAGTAATCGCCAAAATTCTGGTAGAAAATGTGTTTAGTATTCACTCATCAGTCAACAGTCGTGGTGCGTAGCCAACAGACAAATCTACTGGGAAGCACATTTCTCGATGAGTATTGTCATTGAGCATCACTGGATTATGGCAGATAATATAGGATTATTATTTGAATGTATTTAAACAAATATACGACATTAACATTTTTTTATCGAGAATGATACAACGTTTTAGTGGGTATTTCATCAGTGACGTTGAAACACACTCCCTTCTTTGTTCAAAGCAAGTTCTAACGTGTGGTTTTAGAGCTGAAATAACGTGGACTTTTGGCATCGCGTTTGAGATGACAGACGTTCAAAACTGTTTTTTTTTTACTCTTAAAAGATTCGAACGAAACTTGGATAAAGAGTCCAGATGTATGGTGTGGACCTATCGAGAACAACAAATTAAGGCAAGTTTTTCTTGAGGCTTGAATGCCAACAGCTAGCCAGCATTCGCTTAATCGGCACCGACATCTTGTTCGACTCTCATTTTATCAATTGTAGTCCTCTGTATCTATTCCATAACCATAATCCATCTACTTAAATAAAGCAACGCAACGTAGAAGGGAGAAAAAAGCCGACGTCTCAAGCGGGTGCGATTTGGCACGCACTAGGAGAACAAAACTGTAAAACGTCACCACCCCGTGAAATATAGCGGCCATCTATTTTTAACGCTATGTAACGTTGTGGGTATCGGTTTCCGTTGAGGAATAGGGGTGTGTATGCAGTGAAAGATATGTCCCCTCGTTTGCAAAGCGTGCATTATCCGCATGACCCTCGGACCATTAAGTGCAGCAACGGCGGTCGGTTGAAAGCGTGCGGGAGAACAATTGAAACGCCTCGTGAACTTTTATCCTTATCCCTACTTTTTCCCTTCCTTTAAGGTGGATTTGGAATTCTTTCGACATCGCCTCCACGAGTGGTGAAGGAGATCAACGAGATCAGCCTTCGGGCCAATAGCTGCCGCTGTTGCAATGACCGCCTTTTTACGAGCACGAGGCCCGATGGACATCTCTGGGCAACCCTCCCTCACCCCCCGAGCGAAATGGGAAAATCATTCCACACCAACGTTTTCCATGGCCGCCTTCTTCACCGTAAACCTCGGAGGAACCAATAAACGACACGAGAGCGAGATTTCCGATTCCTCCTCCTCCTTCTTCTTCTTCGTTCTCTTTTTTACCCGCTAGGGTAGTTTAATATAAAATCCAATGGCCGTCGTAGCGAAGAAGAGGTCAAGACACGTTGATTCCCCCGCAAAGAATTCATCCCTAACATCATTCAATCTTCCATTAATGAAAATTCATCTCTTTCCTTTTTCCGACACGAGGTGGTTTCCGGTGGGAAAAACCGAGGATGGGACGACGACGCTATTTTACAATTGAAAGAAAATGAACGAATGGGGAAAATAAAACAACCGGAAAATGCGACAATTCCGGTAGCATAAACATCTTTACATCACCTCGGTGATGTAAAGAAAACCTTATCCGAGAAGCAGCAACACGACATTTCTAAAAATAAGAACTTCCTGCGAGAAACGACAAAATAATACATCAATGAACGCTTTATATAACAAACGATTCGCCACATCGGCATTCATTCGATAGATGAGATTTAACATGGATATTGGCGCCTTCTTTGACACATCGACTTGAATCTAAACAACTACATTTATTAAGACGACACTGGCATTCTCGCCAAAATGCTAATGTCCACCACACCACGTACTGCAGCTACTATATTGCTTCAACAGATGACGCGCTTTCACAATACAATTTAATCGTCGCGTGAACTGTCATGATCAATCATGACGTTACACAAACAAGTTTTGTCACCAAATCGATGATATGGTCATGACGTCGAACAAATCATATATGGTACATTGGGCAATTTTCAAATGGCTTGAGCATATCGAAATGATTGTATTTGAACCTAAAGGACGAAGAAAATTTATGTAGAGTCACAAATTTGTTTTGACGAATTAGTATTATACAGTATAATGGAAAAATTGTTGTTTTTCCGCGTTTAGAGAAATGATCCACCAGATGACGTTAGCAATTTTAGCTCGATTATTCTTTTGTCACCTACAGTAGCAGCAATTTAATACCTGCGTATTCGATGATTTGAATGAGTATCTTATTCCACACATTCCCAAGAATGAAACTTCCACGTATTGGTTAGTTTGCTCGATCTCTTTTTGATAGTATTCCGAGGAATGAAAATTGCATCGTCATCAAAATGGATGTTTCACAAGCTTATGTTATCACACCCGTTCCTCGTCCTCGATTACTGCATGACTTAAAACATATTGAGGAGTGGATGATAATACTCAGAGTCTGTTAACAGATGGCTTTGCTAATAAAAATAACAATATTAGACTAGGTAATGCTGTCATTACTGACAAATATACCTGTAGCATTATTCAAGGTTCGAAATTGTCTTCTGTACTCTTTAATTGTGGCTTTCTTAATGCGCAAAAACATTTCATTAGACAATGAATTTATAATAATATATTGTCTATGGTTTTAAATAAGATAATCGAAGTAAACTCTTCACCTCAGATATGTTCTCAATTGCTACGTGGTACAAACACAAGGGAATAAATTTATAACATCGATAACCGAACTCGCCGCTTCCATTACCACGACTACGTGTAATCATTACCAGGAGGGTGCACATTCTCCAGATAAGCATCTTATGCTCCAGAAAGAAATAGATGACAATCCTACCATAAAAACAATTTTATTATCCATTGAAAAACTCAACAACAAAATCTACGAAATTTCATGTACACATCAATCGACCTCAGCACAAAACGCCCGAAACTCTCACGGAAGGGCGTCACTACACCGTGGCGAGATCGACGTACCACAAAGGAGCAAAAATGGCGACCTATCTTTTACGAAGAGACAACATCAACCACATCAACTACAACAAAACACCACCCGAGTGCAAGAAGACATCGATTCCAGAGGCGATGATGACGACTTCATTCCCGATACTTCCATCGACCAACAACCACACCAACAGGGAAATGGCTCCAACCAGTAATGATGTCCAACGCAACGACCATCCATCTACAACTCGCTTTGTATACAATTCCAACAAGCGACAACATCCTTCATATTCAGGAGCAGTCAAAGGTACTTATACTGATGATAGCACTGATAATACTGACGAATTTGTAATGGTGAAACAACGGAAAAATAGCCAATTATCTAGAACTAGACTGGCACCAGTGACAACCAATGAAATCAATATCAAGCGTAATAATCGCTGACAGGTTAATAAAAATAACCTAAAACGACCATACAAACCACCATTAATTAGAGGCACTGGTGATACTTCATCTTTACCTAGTGCTCCCCTACCTAAATCCATTCGACTACACGTTAGCAATTTAACAGAGGATACTACCCCTATTCACCTCCAAAATTGCTTGACCAAAAGTGGTTTCAACGTTATACAATGTGATCACTTCCTGATACTAAACAACCTGAAATCTAAGAATTTTTTCGTCAGACTTATTGCAGAATCGATAGACGATATCTCTGACCCTACTAAATGGCCTGCTGGTGCATCCATTGATATTTTTAATGGATCTAATCCAACATTGTGCTCTCGTATGGATCAACCACCGGAAGTCAATTCTGCCAATAACCAACATAATCAAACTCAATCATGACCAACAACCGTTACTACTCATAATCTTATGAGACAATGCGATTTGGACATCAACTGTGAACTCAATTTGATCTATATTAATGCTAGATCAGTGATGAACAAGATAGACACCATTGACAGCCTGATGTTTTCTTACTCCCCGGATATTCTCATCATAACTGAGACTTGGATTAATACTATCCATGATCAGCAATATCTCACTTACCCTCTGTACGAATCCTTCTTTTGCAATCGGGATTCTCGTGGTGGAGGTGTTGCAGCAATTTGTAAAGAATCTATGAATCCGAAACAACTTACTACTTTTGCGTTCGATGGTCTTGAAATTCTTGAAATTGTCATCAACCCAGTGTTAAACAAACAACTCGAAATTTGTTATAATTTACCGTCCAAACTACGTAACAATTGATGCTTTGATTGATAAATTATTGGGTGACTATCAGACTTTACCGTACACGGTGATCGTTGGTGATTTCAATACCCCATATGAGATTTACAACTACTCTACGTATAGATTAAACTCAATCATTTCTGGCATGGGATGCTATCCCCAGATTTGTGTTCCAACTCGCACTACATCGTTATCGTCGACCACGATCGATCAAATCTATACGACTGCCAACATAACTCTCAAACATCTTAAAGTGTATCCGTTATACCCACTTGATCACCAACTAATACATGCATATTTGTCCATTGTAGGACAACCTAACAATGTCACCCCTTCCCATGGCTGTGAACACACATACTATGATTATCAGTCCGTTGTTTGGGATAGAGTTGCCGAGGGAATTTTATCTAATACTGACCAGTGAAACATGGAAACAACTTAAATCAATTTTCGGTTTGTCTAATGGCCAAATGCTACACGATTCTCCAGCAAAACTAATTTTCCAAAACCAAATAAGTACAGATGATGCCCAACATGTTCAGCTATTATAAAATTTTTGTAAACAACAATACGCCAAAAAAACTTTTCAAAACTGTATATTTAAAGGTAAAGTAATAGATAACACATTCCAATTAAAGGATATCTCTGAAGAAGATATTATAAATGCAACCTATAAATTAAAAAATAAAAATGCCATTGATACAAATGGGCTACCTGCTTCAATTATAATTGAAAACATAGAATCTATTGTAAAACCTTTACACTTTCTCTTTAATAATATGATTCAAAAGACATATTTTCCATTGAATTTTAAAAAAGGCATCACTTTCTTTATCTATAAAAAAGACTCCCCTGTTGATCCAGCAAATTATAGACCAATAACCCTTCAGCCTATCTTTTCCAAAATCTTTGAACTACTTCTGCTAATACAAATGACAACATTTAGTTTGCAAAATAATATTATTCACTATAACCAATATGCTTTTCAAGCAAAAAGAAGCACAGTAGACCTTTTGACTAAATTAACAAACCAAATTTACAATAATATGGATCATTCACGCATCACTCTACTAACGTCATTTGACATTAAAAAAGCGTTTGATAGTATTAATATTCAAATTTTATTGCATAAATTGGAAAGGGTGGGCTACAGGGATATAATTTTAGATCTTCTTACAAGCTATTTAACAACGTACAATTAAGATAAGATGCGGACAACAATTTTCAGCCCCTATTGAAATAGAATGCGGTATACCACAAGAAGCAACTCTAAGTACTTTTCTATTTCTAATTTATATTCTATTACAACCTAAATTTAATGAATGCTTTTTATACGCCGATGACTTAATCTCAATAACTTCTGATAAACAAACTATATATGTATACGCAACAGGTAATAGATAAATTGAACCAATGGATAATATATAATAATCTGGCTCTAAATGAGAAAAAATGCACATATATGCATATTAACCACCCCCAAAAAATAATTCCCAATCCTACAGATGCAAATATACTTAAATTAAATAATATAAACCTGATACGGCAAAAACAAATGGATATTCTTGGACTGATTTTTGATGAGCATTTTTCATGACACCCACACATTAAAAAAACCACATTAAAGATAGCCAGACTTACCGGGTTCATACTAAAATATGGAAGATCATTAACGCTTACAATATTGGACCGACTATATTTTGCATACATAAAGTCAAACATTAATTACGCACTGCTAATATGGGGATCTGCCGCTCAATATATGCTCCAAAACATAAAATCTATACAAAATAGATTTTTTAAAATTATAAA
>JAQIWH010004606.1:0-16545 GCA_034695005.1 Cryptops parisi
ACTTGCAATTGTTCTTGTTCATTTTTCGATCAGAGTCTGTGTATATATTTTTTCTTATTCCATGTCGAGATTTTATTGTACCTGTTTGTCCCCACGGGACGTAATAAAAAATAAATAAATAAATGAATATATAAATAAATAAATAAATAAATAAATAAATAAATAAATAAATAAATAAACAAAACGTTCAAAAACGTCACACGAGGATGGGCTTTATGACGTCACTGACGTTGTGGAGACCGTCTACATGTTACATCACCACACGCTCTAAGTCCAAGGATCCCGTGAAATTGACGGGTTTAAAAGCTAGTGATATTCTAAGTGATCGCGAAATCAAATTTAACGGATTTCGATTTTGTCACCTTGGAAACTATGAATAATGGCTACCAAGTCGAATTGTGTAAGTGCAAACGGCATCAATTTTGTGTTCAGTGTTAAACCTATTATAAACGTTGTTTCTAGTTAAAAGTAATTCGTTAATGAATGCTCTTAACTTGTACAACGCGTTTTAATAAAGATCTATCATGTCCCGGAAATAAAAATTTTAACTTTAAATGTTAAACGAGTTTTCGAAAATACGGAACAAATAGTATAATGATTACGTAATTGTACTATAAAGAATGTGAAAGTTTTCATTATAAAGAGCAAATAGTAATCATCGATTTGACAATACGTCGTATACAGTGCATTAAAAATAAAGGTACTGAAAAATAATTTTAAATTGAATTTTATGACAACTTAATATAAGTATAACATTGTGTTGCAAGTATCTGTATACAGTTTATCATGCAATGAGGTAAAACACAAGGCTTATAATAGCGTAACAACACAAATAGTGGTTCAAACGATTATTTCGGATTTTTAATTTAGAATTTCGATTTAATACAGTGATTAATTTTTTGTAACAATGAGAATCAATAATTCTGTATCAATTATTATGAGAATCGAGTTGCTGCTAAACTGGGCCATTAAACGATCCATATCTGCAAAGGCCATGCTGAAAAATACAAATATTTTGAAAGAACGGGGTGTATTAAAAAAAGTTCAAGTGAACCTTCGAAAAGGAAGGTCTATGAATTCAGAACAATAAATTTGAAGAACTCCAGACAATATAATGATAAGCGACACTGTTTTAAAAAATAACATTTTCACATCAAACTGTTTCTCAGTACTGGCTTGTTATTTTACCACTTTTTGGATTTTCCGGAGAATGGTAGCATAATATACAAAATTGGCCTTGTTGTTCAGTATGGTACATTGTGGAGTTTCTCACTAGAAAAACGGCTCTCCTGAACACTTTAAAAAACGTGGCTTGTCATTATATTGCCTGACGCTCTTTATTTATGAAACAAAACCCAACTCGAATGGCTTTTTCTAATCCACAGTCTAGAATTGCGTCCACCTATTGAATACATAAGATTTGACATGATATTAGTGGTATTTTCAAACCATGGGCTCGCATATCTAAGGTGGTTCACCTAAATACAGAGTGATCCAAAATGAATATTTTTAATTTTCATCCTTAGAGGGCATGTAATAAAACATATGTTAATAATAAACTACTATAGTCCGGAAATACTTCCGTAACGAGATACAATTAAATGAACGTGATTTTTATGATATATTGATAATACATTGTTCCGGTAGTAAATAATCATTATATCAACTGAATATAAACCAACACGTTACATTTCACCCTAAGAGTAATGTGGCGTCTTCATTTCCGTAATTTTGTTGTATCTCGTTACGGAAGTAGTGTATTTTTGTACTTTAGTTGATTATTCATGGATGCTTATGATGCTTTATTATTCATAGAGAAATATTTATTTTGAGTCACCTTGTACTGTATATAAATCTGTGGTGCTTACTGTACCTTATCATAGGGCGTTGCCATTTTTACAGTTGAACCACAGTCATCGATGAATTTGAAATAGCGATGTAATATCTGAAAAATCACCACAAACTTTAATATATACTAATTCCTTGGTCATATTTTTTCTACTATTGTTTATTTACTAAAATAGTGTATTTATTGTTATTATACCCCTGGTCGAAGAGCGATTGCAATGAAATGTTTAATTCGTCTCACATTTATATTTTCGTCATTATCTACCTGCACATCATAATGAACTTTATTACTACTTAATAATGGTAAAATATTTACAAAATTATATAAAAATATTTTATATACCAAGCCATGATATTTGTAAAAACAATGTCGTCGTTCCACGGGGTCATCATCTTCATACAGAAATAACATACATGAACACATTTTTTTATAAAATAGAGTATTATTTTTGTAAAACTTATAAGCTAAATTTTTTGTACCTGGACAATCATGTTGACTATTCCATTCATCAATCTAGAGATAACATAATTTTATTAGTAACATAAACATGTGTTGATATTTATAGATTAAACCCAAAGGTCACCTGTCACATGATTTTAGATATGGCAAATCGGGCTATTTGTTGACAACTATGACGCTAGCAACCAAAGAAAACTGGTTGGCAATAAGCTGATGTTACAGATTTCCCCCCAGATTGCTTGAATTGATTAACGAAAAATCGCGTGTGTCAGGCGGCCTTTAAATAATAAAATTTTACAGGGTTCGTGGATCAAATTATGTTTATGTACATCTTCAAAAACCTCTTTAATTTGCATTTTGTTTACAATACATTAAACATTTATAAAAATGTTAATTAAACCTCGAGAAATTTAAATTTATTGATGTTGTACTTATAGTAAATAAAGAGAATTGTTTACAGTACCTCGTCTTGAATTTCATCATTGTAGTGGAAACAACTAGGTAGCGTCTAAATATAAATATATTATGTACACACAATGCATACAAGATGTTTCTAAAATGTCTGGTCATATTTCAACCGCTCTAATGCTACGCATCAGAACAAAGTGAAAACGCCATATAAACATGGGTCCAAAAATGGTTCCTTTTGACAAAATAGCACAGGGTGAAGTCACTTTTTCAATACGTTCAAGATGTCCAGGATGGGGAGGACACACGTTTATATATAGACATTTCTGCTTTGTTTTGATGCGTAACATCTGTGGTTAACATTTATACAGTACAGATTTAACGTAGAAAATTATCTGTAGAAATTGTAGAAAATTATACCTGTACAGTAAATACGTAAATTGCAATAATTTTGTTCGTTTTCCTGTTCAGCCTTGCGCACAATTTGTATTGCTTTCTTGCTGAACACAGCGCTTAGCTACAGCTTTTTCAGGCTTTTCAGCATAACTCAGCGCAAAATAACATGAGTTTTTCAGCTTACTGTACATCGTAAACGTGTAGTGGGCCAATATTTAATAAAATAACTAATATTTCGAACTGTTTGTGAAACCAATTCTTATTTTTTTTTTACTGTCTCGGTTAATTAACAACCCGGTTAACATGCTCCCAGATAATCGTGAGTCTACTGCAATTTGCGTATTGAAGAAAATTAGCTACTCACTTGTTCAGTAGTTACCACGATGACCAAAATGACAATACAAAACGTTAGCTTCATTTTGACCGCTCTAACTGTACACTTTGTGGTGACAATGAAATTTTTTAAAGTGACGGTTTTTTTTTACACATATTAAGTAATAATGTAACAAAAAAATAAAACTTGTTTCCTGTTAAAATGTGCATTATCGACGGAAATGTTATAAGCGAATGTCAAAGAGTTACATAATGTTATTTATTGCTTATGTAACTCGACAATTATGTTATTGCTCGACAATTATGAAAGTTATTTTATATCAATGCATATGTCAGTTTTAAACACTTTTTTGTTAAATTTTTAGTATTGAGTATTTAAAATGTTTTTAGCTTTTTTTTTCAATAAAAACTAGCTATGACTAAAAAAAGAACGTTAATATCTTGTACAAGTTGTTAATTTTATTTTATTTTGTTTTATTTGACTTAGCTTAAAATAACCAATTTCAATTTTAGTTAAAAATTTCGAACACATTATAATTTGTAATTAAAATAAAATACATAATTTTGATATGTATTCAAAATATGCTTCTGTGTCGATTAATCGTCATAATGAAATTCATGTTGTCTTCTTATAACGTATCACTCATTTGTACAAATGTCCGCCTGAAAGTGAAAACGTATCAGTTAAGGTATGCAATGATAATGACACTCTTTTCAATATTTTTATAAGTTTAGTTTTCAATTCTAATCAACACACAGATAAAATTAAAGAATGATATTATAAAAAATGTATAACTAACTCGATGACCAGTCTTGATTAAGCAGTCTATAATTTCAGAAGCCTATTTAAAACAGAACAGTTCGATTATAATTCCTGTGCTCGTTATATTTTAATACGACATTAATTATATAAATATTACGACTCACCTGATCGTATACTGAATCTTTGGTGCTCGTGCAATTATTAACTAACTCCATAAATTCCACTTTCACCTGAAATTACATATAGAATTTTTACACCGATATAGTAATTGTATAGTAGTCACATATTCTGGTCATTTGTCAGCCGCATTACTCTTAATCGATGTTACATTATCGATATTTTAGTCTAAAACATCGATGTTTACTAAATAAATCGTATCTTCTTAGTCGACCAACGTTCTCCGGTTTAATTGAATATTCTCACCTCTGGTCGAATCATGAAATCAAACATGTCCTTAATTGCTTGTACATTAACCTCGTTATTCGATACCTGCACAACAAACAGAGAAATATAATCATTAAATAATAAAGCTAGTTATATATAAAATGTAACATCTTTTTTTACCATGTTAAAATGGTCGATCAGACAATCTCTTCTTTCATTGCCGAATGGATTAGGGTCTATAAAGGAATTGAATGTTTATTCTAAATCTCTATATATATATAATTGAATATTGAAACCATTTTAAAAGCACTAGAATAGGTTTATTCTTTAACTGTATTATCATTGAAGGTGATAAAGTAAAGTGATTGGTAAAATTACATTAGTTCAAATAGTGTATTTTATTGTTTATCTTTGACGCATACCTGAGCATTCGGATTCCCCAAGCTTACGAGTGTACTAGATATTGAAATATGTATTTAATTTTTAAATTATGTGCATACTGTATAATGTATATACTGTAGAGTATACGTATAAAAACAACAAAAAGTTGACAATTTTTTTTTCACCTGTTGTGCTGTTTCCGGGGTATCGATGAAACAGGTAGTTGTTACATTTGCACTCTATATAATGAGACATAAATAAATTAGCAAATTTGTTTGAACACTTAAACTGTTGATAAAACAAGTACATTAAAATTAAGAATACGTTTTATATAGTTTAGGTTTATGCGAATTTAGAGTTAAATAAAGTTATGGTATCGAGATATGGGGGCCGTGACAATCCATCGAAACATCACGACAACAAACGCTCTGTAGTGAGAGAATTGACAAGGCTCAAAACGGTCAAACTTGACCTTGGTTTTTACCGCCGCGGCAAAACCACGATAGTGAGAACTAGCCTTTATGCGATATTTGAGAAATTCGATATTCGATTCATGCGAGTTTTGAGTTATTACATTTTCGATTTATGCGAATCTAGTTATGTTATTTTTTAGTAATGTGAGATTTGATTTATGCGAGCTTTGAGTAATTTCATTTTTGATTTTTGCGATTTTCGATACGGTTTGTGCGATATTTGTTACATTGGACATTGAACCATAATTCGATTTACACGGTTCTCACTTTATGCAGTTTTTTTTTGGTGCATTGGACTATACAGTATATTTTTATAAAAACTTGTAGATGGCAGTATACGTTTAATTCGTAGCTCACTCACTCACAAACTCACAAGTGAAACTAATATAAAGCGTATAACAAGAATTTTGAATTACCGTAAGTGATGATGCACTGACAGCAACGAAAACAGCGCAAAAGCAGTAAAGAATTTTCATGTTTGTCTCAAAAGTCTCGTCTTGTGACAAGACTTGTCGCATTGAAGATGTCTCGTTGACTCAACTTTTTTGGAGGTCATCTTCTTTTTATAGAATATCGATTTCCGGTGATACGTAATCAGATCGGTGAAAATTAAATTTAAAAATAGTAAATGGGTATCGTTAAAAGGCCAGTCATTACTATTGGTATTGTAATTTTTTATTTTGTTATCAAGAATCACGTTATATTTTTTCCCCAAACACCGTTTTGATCTTGTGACGCGTTTGTTTATTTTGGAAAATTGCGTTGCTAACTATGTAAAGTGTTATCTCCATAACTAGTGTTGACCATGAACCATTTATGATGAAAAGTAAACCGATAAAACGAGAAACTTTGGTTAAGCATATCGATTACGATACTTGGCATTCTTAACTGATAGTTGTGCTCTGATTTTAACTTTTTTAATAAAAATTGTATGTAATATTTAGTATTCGGCAGGCATTGTAATATTTTTCATTTACGCGTTTATTTTTGAATAGTAATGGTAAACTTGAATTTAAACTATGTTCACTATTTTTACATGCGGGATGTTAGTGTGTTGGTAATTGTAAGTTGTGAGATTCAACTATATATGCTGTAGTAAAAGTAGACAATAATCAGACAACAATGTTAAAAAATTTGCTATAAATATTTTTTAAAGTTAAACTATAAAGCATTTTTGGTTTATTTTTTATACTTCTGAAAGGGCATTGTAGGTTAGTTGATAAAAATCAAAGCTATTTACAGTACTATATATTTAAATCAATTTTAAATGTATCCTGTTACAGTCACAAAAAGTTCTCAATCTATGAACATTCGTTTCAGTGTATGAGATTTTGCTAATACGCAATTAAGTGCGAGAAACTTCGCTATTGTGCGAAATTGTGAATTAAAATGAAGTTTTGCGCGTATTGATACGATTTTTGATTCATGTGTGCAACGCAATCATCTCATAAATTGAGTACTCATTGTAAGTACTCATATGTCATTTTTGATTGTTCATCTATCAGTATAAAAAAAAAAATTCAGTATTATAATTAATATTATATAAAGTGTATAGTTACATATAATAATTTGCTATGTTAGTGACACCTGAGTGAAACCTCATTAGCTCAGAGCACCACCCAATGAGAGTGAACAGCGCGAAATTTCAAAGTTAGTATTTTAAAAGTAGAGTAGAGAGCATACTACAGGCTTTAGCTATGGGCCCTTTGATTGATGGGTTTTTCACTAGCACTGTATAAGGTATATAAAATCTTATAATACTGCGTATTTATGCAGCTGAATCTCACCTTTGTGAATTTTCATGTTAATTTTCGGCGTTCATTGAGAAACAAAGTCAGAACTTCGTTTCTTAAAACCAACAACAACGAACAAAAAATCTATTTAATGATAATTATAAATTTAACACCTCTCTCTCTACCCAGTAAATGTAATGTAAATATATCTTGTTCTAGGTAATGCATCAAACTTTGTAAACTTAGGAAACGGCGCTTACATGTAAGTGAAAGCAAACTATGGATACTGTAATTAATTTATGTCCAAGGTATTGTTTCAACATTTCAACCAAACTTACTTTTGAAAAATAAATTAAGTTAAACTAACGGGGGAGGGGGGCTTGCTTGTTTGGTTGAGCAAAATTATAATTTCATCAAAGCATGTACGAGATCACGATTTTAATTTTATATGATACAAACATAACACTAATGTAGTAAACATTTAAAAATATTATACGATTAATTGAATATGAAAATTTTTATGTTATAGCTTAATTCAACGACATAACATCCAATAAAATATTAAACAGTTCAATGTTTACATTTTATACCTAATCTTACGGGACTGCTTTACGATTCAAAATGGAACTAAATTGGAACTTTATGTGTAACGTTTTTCTCCAAGCATCGACGATGACCTGAATGGCGTCGATGTTCGTTGAGGAAAAATGTTTTTCTTGTGTAAATTTTCTCACCTCTTGCCGAATTAGAAAATATAACAAGTTTTCATTTTTCTGAACATTAACTTCATTAAACAGACACAAGTGAAAAAAGTACAAACAAATCTTTAATTGACAAAATAGATGTCATTGACAAAACATAAAGCAAATCACCATATCAGAAGAGTAGATAGAATAGGCAACGTCGTTTTTCGTCATTTCATCGATTTACAAAATTAATTTTAAGGTTAATGAAAATAGCATCTTAGAAGGACCCTCTCAAGATGCTATTATATCCGAGAACTTGGCAATTTCACTATTAGTTTTTAGAGTATTTACAATGAAACACACGTACAACACTACGTATATTTTTATTTGTTGTAAAGACATAGACTAACAAAAATGTAGATGCAGCAATTTTTGTTATTTTTTGTTCTTATATTGTTTCGTTCTGGGATTGGTTGTTGGCATTTTTAACGATTGTAGTAAATTTCATTGAAAAAATATTAAATTTTAGAATTATCGTAAATCAAATGACGATGCACGATGATATTGTACAATAAATTCCCACTAATAATTAATTTCTAATCAATATTTCTTAAATAATAAAGTTATTTCATAATAAAAAATGTATAGTTTTCATTGTGGAGTTTTCAACATAAAACCACATTTTATTGGCCTTAAAATGACTAGTGTTTAATTTTTTATCCAAACAATTTTGATTGATTTATTTTTTTTTCATAATTATATACTAATTTTAAGTGTACATTATAAAAACAGAAAACTGTCCACTAAAATACATAAAAAAAAATGCAAGAGACACTTTTAAACGTATTGTGCAATATTGATGGTTAAAAACCTTTGAAAGTTCAGATATTCACTAATATCGGAATATGCACCAATGTAGGCTTTATAAACTAAAAATGATGGCATATTTTATTTTAGTTTTCGACGTTCGTGAATCTCATCACTTTCGTCAGAATATGCCACCGGGATCTGGCGTGGTAGTGCACAAATTGGCCTGAAATTTTGTATACGATTATTGAAACATTTACTCTAAGACATGAATCGACCATTTTGTTAAATGTTCAAACTAACCTTTTCCGCATTAATCAAGGCACACTGAAATACATCAAAAACCTACCGGAAAATACTAAAATGAATATTAGCTATTAATAGTACTTGTATTGGAGACTGCAAGTATACTCTGAATAATTTACCGAAGATTTGTTTGAATACACAGGGACACATTCATCGAGGTGTCCAGAGAACTCGTCAACAACCTTGTGGAATAATTTTAACCAGTTTTTAATGGAATATGAAAATATAATTTTCAATAATGAATCAATAAATATTTGAAACAAAATTGTACCTTTGGATCGATAAAATGAAGCCACAAGTTCTTCAGTTGTTCTATATTGAGGTCACCATTCTCTACCTGTGAATACATAAAAGATGGTACAAATATAATTTTATTTTATATACAAACAATAATAAAACATTATGCCGTACCAAGCCAAGTTTTTCCAAAATGCAATCCATTACTTCATGAAACCATTCATCTGTTGAGTAAATGGTCATTATAATCGCAAGTTTCGGTGTTATAAGGGTGTCAAGTAACATTTTTACAATTTCGAGAAAAACGCGTTTAAGATCTGGACTTTCTTTGCTGTCTATGAGCTACTTACATTTCTTACACTAATATCTTTGCACACATTGTTGCTCAAAATGATGCGTTAATTAGGTAGAATTTAATTTAACACATTTGAAAATACTTGTAGGTCATTTTTTGACAAAAATGTTACTCAACACATTTTCACATCAGGGCGTTCAATATTATCAACTAGTATCAAAGTCCGAAAAATGCAATGCAAAGAACACGTTAAATGATTTACAGGTTAGGCACTCTCGGTGTTGTATCCTTCTTTTGAACTGAAAATATAGAATATTAAAAAGAATATACGGAATTTTTGAAAAAATAATTCAATTCATCGGATGATTGTACATATAAGAGATACTATTATCATCATCATCATCATCATCTTTAAAAGAAAATTACGTACCTTTGCTTGTTCCTCTTGACTTGGGACTTCCTTGAAGCAAACATTCTGTTAAATAAAATTAATTTATT
Source organism: Cryptops parisi (assembly GCA_034695005.1). NCBI lineage: Eukaryota > Metazoa > Arthropoda > Chilopoda > Scolopendromorpha > Cryptopidae > Cryptops > Cryptops parisi. The sequence goes on from JAQIWH010004606.1 coordinate 10,009, forward strand.
TTTAATAATTAAGTTTACGAGTATTTTAAATTAGCATTGATATAAATAATCATTTTATGAGTTTCTAAAAATCACCGTTGGTTCTATTCTTAGTGCTATACATACAATCTCTTACAACATACATATGCACATACAATGTTGTTAATAAATGTGAATATTCGTGGACACATACAGTAATACGGGAGTAATTACGAAGCAATCATTTTATTTTTACATAATCAATATACAATGTTTTGCACAGCTAATAGTTTATTTTCAACATGAACATTAATCACTGTTACACACTTTTTTTAATAATCCAAAAGCTTACGGATTAAACAAATTATCTGTATACAAAATTTGTATATTTATTATGTAAAACGAATAGCTTTGACGGGGTCGTGTAATATACATCGTTAACCGGCAGCGTCCAACAATGTGTAACGATAATGACAGAATTCAGATAGCCTTTCAGTCGCTGAATAATGATGAAGGGAAATTAGGACGTCAGAAGAAAAGTGTGGAAGTGTTTACATCACGGTGGTAAATATTTTAAACAACCCTGAGTGCAAAACTTTGTGATTATATTTTCTTTGTTTTCATGTCAATTAAGCTATCTCCTTAATGGTAGATGATATTAAAAAATGTTTCATGTGAAAGTTGTTTCTTTTAAAAAGACTTTTTCGACAATATCCCACTTGACCATGTTTTCATTTGAAATTTCAAAGTTGATCCGAGCTTATCCTGCTTCGGGTTTGCCCCCTGTTGACAGTAGAGAATTCTATGGGTCAACATTAATGATTTAATTGTTTATCCCACATCCTAGTTTTTGAAGAACGAACCGCTGGTACGGGTGCTCTGGAACCACTATGTATATTATACAGGGTCTAGGTTAAAACACCGACAAACTAATACCGACAGTTAAAATACCAACTGTTCAGAATACCAATTGCTGAAATGGTTAATACCATCAATCAAAAACCTAACCTATTTTTTAGCAATCGTCAATTAATGACAATTTCTAAAATGACTCTTTATTATCGGTTATTTAAAATATTTTCGAACTGTCGGTATAATAAACTGTCGGTATTTTGATTGTCGGTATTTCAATTGTCGGTATAACGACCGGGACCGAAATTAAACACCCATATATTTTTTTCACACATACATGGATACAATACACATACAGAGTTATTCATTCAGAATAACTGTTCTAACGTTCAGAAGTGATAAACAGCATGTACTGAAACATCTTTTTACTAATAAACTATATTCCGGAAATACTTCCATAACTAGATACAACAATATTTTGAGAAATTTTATGATGTAGGAGTAGGGTTCATTGAATGCATCGTGTTATGTTAAGCGCTTCATGTAGCTACGCGTCAACTACACTCGCGCGTGTTCACTGACTCGCTGTGATTGGATTGCAAGATTTGCTGCTTACTCGTACAACACGTGTGTATTACGGAGATCATCGTTCAAATAGGAGCGTCTGTAATACGTGACGCATTTTTTCCGGATCCTTGTAAAAGAGAGAAAGTTGCTCCTTTTGGACCCCCAACATGCCCTGGAAGATTGCAACAGGTTCCTAAACATCTTGTATTTCCAGCAGATATAACGATTGTTACTCGGAACAATGTATTACCAATACGTCATAAAAATTCCGCAATTACGTTGTATATCGTTACGAAAATAACCGGACTATAGATTGTTTATTATTAATAAAAGATGTTTCAATACATGGTTTTTTATCACCTCTAACAAGAATAGAATAGTTATTGTGAATCATTCTTTATAAGCACTAATTGAAATGACTGACCAATGCTCCGACTGTGCTGAACAAAACGCAGAAATACAACACGACGACGAATTTCATCGTGGATTACACTCTTTGGTGTACAGCATTGTGAGCTTTGATTGTGTAGACTACGTGTTGTATGTTTCTACAGTATATAGATTAAGACTTCCTGTGAATATTAAGTTCAAACGATTATGACTTATTCACATATTGCGTAGAATTTTCTGGTATTAATTTCAATAGGTCAAGCGAGTACATATTGTAAAGGGTTTAAGTGTACTTGGTATTAGTGATGATTTTTTTTAAAGTACTTATTCAAATTTATATATTTAAAATCATTTTTATTATTAAGGTGAATTAGTTTTTACATTTTGTTTCAATATTTTAAATTTGTTGTAAAGATGTAGACGGACAAAATAGCGTTATTTGTTCGTACAATTATCTGTACAAGCGTTATTTGTTAGTTGTTATGGAGCTTTGTGTTTCTGTGATGGGATGTATTACGTAAACTTGATAAGAACTATCTAATACAATAGTTTTTTTGAGGGTCGTAGTTAAATCCGTAAAATATAAGTTTTTATTTTTATTTTATTTTCATTTTGGAAGTTCACATCTCATTGAGACCGTTAGAATCAAGAAATCTTCGGTTTAAAGAAAATGATAAAGTTAAACTATGTAGTGTAAAAAAATGAAAATTATTTTTAAGTGTAGATTTATCGTAAATTGAATCACGTGACACCTTACAACTCTTTTCACCGTTTTCATTAATTATTAATTTTTAATAACTAATTTAAAAAAATAAAATTAAAAGTTATATCATCAGGTAACAAATTTACTTTATAGAAAATTGTGAAGTACTGGTATTCAACACTGAACCGAATCCTGTTGGACGTAGACTACTTTCAACGAGTCTTTTTTCTTTGTTGACGAAATTCCAGTTCAAATTTGAGATGTACTGATCACTTTCTTGTATTGTCATTTGTTACTTGATCTGCTCGAAGTATAACAATTTTTTTTAAACACCCATTATAATGTTCTCGTTAGTAATTTGAATCATTTAAAATCATTAAAAGCGACAATTGTGTTGTAAATTTAGTACCAATTATCAAACAAGCCAAGTGTTCGTCTCTCTGTGGATCTTTCCGTGCCTTAATGTTTCTATGACAACTAAAAATAAACGTAACCATAACATAAAAAATGTGTCACCATACCAACAAAAACATAACAGTAACTAAAGGGATTAAGAAACCAATATAATACACTGTAAATAAAATACACTGTAATGTGACGTAGTAAGCACATGCTATCTACTGTCAAACTACACTAATTTGAATCATCTTAGTGGGGTGGTGGTCTTAAAAAATACTCTGTATAATTTATATTTATAAAAAAATGTTGGAAGAGAAAATAACATTCGCGAAAGTTAACCGAATTGTAAATAAATGATAAATCCGTAATTGCAGTTAAAAGTCGTTCAGTATAGCTTATGAAAATATCGCGATAGTTACGATCAATTTACAATTTAATTTATTGAAATACTGTGATTTTTTTGTGAAAAGTATTGTTGTTTCGTTGTATTGCTTTTAATAATAAACCAGTAGTGAATTTTATAAACAAATATTGGTAATTTGGTAAATTATCGTTAATCGAATATAATTAAGCTATGATGTTTAAAACTCTAAACGACACTGAATCTCAACATTCGTTCCTTATTATTTAATACATTGACATATATTATGTGATCAATAATTAAAATTAATGATCAATCAACGTTAAATGCTTTGATTTTATTAGCTTTAAAATCACTATTGTACCAATATTATCTGTGTACATTGCAAAAAATGAACATCATGCACTTAAATACAAGGGTAAATACAAACATTAAAACATATAGTGTGCACTTCTAAACGTGTTGTGCAATTGTATGGTTAAAAAACCTTCAATCTGGCTTTAAAGTAGATATTTTACGAATATCGAAAATACACTAATGCAAACTTCATAGAACGTGCTTTTTATTAGTTTTACAATATTACACTGATGTGAGATACTAAGTACATTGTATCAACTTTCGACTACATTGCATGGAATCATTTTCGTGGAGTAGTGGTTTTTTAATTACCCTGTATAATTTATTTCCTGAAAATATTGAAGAAAAGTAAATAAAAACTAGTAATAGTTGCTTGTTTTTCGACGGGCTGTGTTCACAACTAAGACTGTGATAGGGTGTTGCGGCAAGCTTCTAGAATGATTACCAATGACCTATAAACATACCGATTACAGTGTTGATTACCGATGCCTGATTGGCTGATAATTGTTTACTGTGGTTTTCAATGACAACTGAGGCTCCAGTATCAATTTAGATTTAATGGAGAGATTTTATCTGTACGTTTTAAATACAGAAAACCTGCACTAAAACAAAAATAAAATATAAGGAGACTTTCAAACATTTTGCGCAAGGGTTAATAAAAACGTTTAATGAAACTATTAAGGTAGGTATTTCACGAAGTAGCTATATCGAAAATACACCAAAATACGTTTACATCACTGCAGACTTTTTAAATTAAACATTATGGCATATACTGCAATATTATTTGGATGTCTTCGAGTTTGGTGTCTCTCATCAGGCTTGTCAGAACATCCCATTTCCTGATTTGGCGCACAAACCGGCCTGAAAGTGTCAAGTATAGTATTAGATTAGATTTTTTTTAAGACTTGAAATTGATCATTTTGTTTAATATCATTCAAACTAACCTCTTCTGCAGCATTCATGGCACACGTAACTATTGGTTGAACCTGCCAGCAAATATTGAAATTTATATTAGCTTTTACTAGTAAAATGGCAATAATTTATATACTGTCATTTATACTGTCAATAATTTACCTCTTCTGGGACTTGATCATTAGCGTAGCATTCTTCGACATATTCGGCAAATTTGTCAAAAACCTTTTGGAATAATTTTAATTAATTGGATGCTGTCTGAAGAGTATTTGAAAATATAGCATTTAAATAAATGGGTTGAAAATTATTTTAAAACGAAATTGTACCGCTTCGTCGATGAATATACTCAAAAAATTATGCAATTCCTTTAGAACGACGTGACCATTAGCTACCTATACGTATATACATAAAAATATGAAAAAATGATAAAATATATTATTTTATGTTATAAACAAAGAGAAATTATACTTTACCACGCCAAGGTTTTCAAAAGCGCAGTTTGCTGCATCCTCCGGTGTTGTCTCTGTAGAAAAAAATGTAAATGGTCATTATACGTTTTATTAACTGAAGTTTGAGAATGTATTGCAAAGAACGTGTTAAATAATTTACTGGTTTCGCAATCAGGGAATTTCATCACCGTTTCAAACTGAAAGTTTAGAATATTATAAAAAAGGCAGAATTAATAACTCAATTTATTTGGAAACCTTATAAGGCATACTGGTAAATCGTATTATTATGAAATTACGTACTGCTTGTCTAGCTATACTCGTCTGAATGAAGCAAAAGTCCTGTTGAATAAAATTTATTTATTTTTAGTACTAATTATAATAATTAGATTATTTTATAATGAGCTAGAAATATTCACTAGTTGTACTCATGGTACTATACTCTATCCCAAATTAGCTGGCACAGAATTGCTGGCACAGAATTGGAGGCAGCGAGATGAATCAGCCAATGGTTGACGAGCGTACCTCTCACACGTTTCAGTTGCTGTGTGATCACCTAGCTCGCTCTTTGGCTGCCTCAAGCAAATTCTGTGCCAGCTAATTTGGGATAGAGTATATACATACATTCTCTTATAATATACATGTGTACATACAATCACGCACAAACATATAACATGACATTCACTCTTACAATATACCGTATTTTTATCAACACATACACAGATACACATTATGCTATATACACTATATGAACATAAATTGACATGACTAACCATTGCTTCAACTGCGCTGAACAGAACGCAGAAACACAAAACGACGAATTTCATCGTGAATTATACTCTTGCGGTGTATAACACTGTAAGCGTTGATTGTATAGTTACTATAGACTACGTGTTTCAGCTTTAAATACAAATTAATACTTCCTTTGAATATTAAGTTCAAACGATTATGACTGTTCACATTTCGTTGCTGGAAATTTCCCGGTAACATTTATATGTCAAGCTTGTACACTTCATAAAAAAAGTTTACGTGTACTTGTTTAATGTTTAATCTTACATTCACTGTAAAGATTTAGACGGACAAAAAAGTAGAGGGGACAAGTATTATTTGTTAGTTGTTGTTATGGAGCCTTGTGTTTCATTCGGTGATGGGATGTATGGCGTAAACCTGATAAATAGTTATCCACTTGAAAATCTTTTTTTAACGATAGTAGTTAAATCTATAAAACATAGGTTTTTATTTTTATTTTGGAAGTTTACATCTCATTGGGACCGTTAAAAGCAAGAAATATTCGGTTTACAGAAAACGATAAAGTTAAACTATCCTAAAATTCAAAATCTTCCTCATTCTCCTCAACAGTTATAAGAACATCACGTGATTCTTTCTTCCTGCACCTGACACCTGGGTAGAAAGAAAGTTCTGGAGGCTTTCAGTATACGACTTTTTTACAAGCGCGTGCTTCTTCACCAGCGCTACCGTGTGGGAAAATTCGGAAATAAAAAATAAATTGTGACGAATATTGCAAATAATAACTGTAACGAATATTGCGCAGCAATATGAGTTAAATGAATAAATAACTTTCCCGTCATTTT
>JAQIWH010004607.1:0-16544 GCA_034695005.1 Cryptops parisi
CTTGTTAGCGCCGTCGGTGTCTCGGTATTGGAGTTTTACGGGAACATCCATTTCTTCAACTCGTGCTTATATATATGCATGATGCATGATGACATATATATCTATTTTAAATAACTCCATTTATTTCTCCTTACCAAAGATTGAAAGGATACAAACAATACGTAAGGGTTCTATAAGCCAAAAAAAGACTTGTCAACCTCACTTTTTTTTTTCTACGTTTCTATACAAAAGGGTTACTATACTTAAAGCACACGATGGAGGCATCTAACAGAGGAAAAACAAACAAACAAACAATAACAGACGCGTCTTCATACAATGGAACAAGAAAAAAAGACATCCACAACATCTTATATGGATGGGTTTAGCAATTTTCCCTTAAACATGGATCCCATAAGACGCCATAAGAGATCCCAACCTCTCAATCGGTGATAGTTCATTGAATACCTCTATATACCATCGTGTTTTTGACAAAACCTTTACATTTCATAGTAAATACAAAACCAGAAAATCTTGTTCCGCCAAGGGATGGCCGCATCATACTAGAGATGGATGATCTTTACAAGTTCTACAGAGAGCATTTCACAGTCTATGGTCAATAGAAATTGACCATATCCTTTATCCTGCAACACAAACCAAGTCGCAAATGATACTTTGTATGTGATCACGCCAGGTCAAAGACATATCAAAAATTTAATATACAGTATATGTTAAATAACCCATTAATATATAATAACCCAACTCATAGCCGAGAATTAAATAACTACCAATTTCATTTAGTGAATGGTCAATCACAAATTCATAGTAATCGATATCCATTTAACACTTTCCTTACCTATACGAATCCGTAAACTTGCATCTGCCCCGTCTATTGGGATTGGCACTAAGTGTTCTTTTTCATCCTTTGCTCTTTAAACATATAAACACCATTGACTAATTAGTTTTATTGTGTTTCTCTCGTTCCATTATATTCATACATCTTCCATCGGAATTTTTTACATAGTTTTACTTACAAATGTTTCATATTGCATATAGTTTTAACAAATGTATTTTTTATTCTGCGTTCCGTGTCTATTTGTTGGTCCATAGGACTGTTTCAATGAAAAAAAACGTGACTTACATGTTTTAATATTGATTGGTATTTCGATAATTATCAGCTGCTAGTACGAAACGCTAACCTAATGAATTTCCTTCAAATTAAATTCATTTATCAAGCATCACATCGATAACGTTAATGATGTTGCGTGAATTATATTGTGCAGTCATTAGTTTAAAGGGGTTATTTATTAGATTCGGTCGTTGAAAATAGATAGGATTATAGTTAAAGGCAGCCCTTTGATTGAAGTATAGCGTCGTTAAAGTTGGAAACGCGTTTAAATCGGTAATATGATTAGACCATTTCCACCCTTTTCGCCAAAGTAAAAGACGAACGCTGCAGTCTGCCTCAAATTTCATCTTAAACAAAACTTATTAATTAGCTGGTTTGGCTTACCGACCTAATTGTGCGCCACCGAATTCTTGCAACGCCCATCTTTCTTAAAAGATTTTGTTTTTCTCTTCTAAGTTACTGCAGTTACAAAGTAGCCTACGGTTAAACGTCGAAAAATACAAAGTCACATACTTGCTGAACATCAAAAATAAATGTTGAAACGACATTGATTTGTAAGATAGTTATTGGAAATTCTACTTTTAATCTGTCTTATTTAACGGGAACTTACGTCATCGTCAGCGAATTTCTTTGTCTTTGTTGTCGTAATAAGGAAGAAGTTGTAGGGAAGCTCATTTGCATGATGATTTATTGAGAATCGTAAGAGAAGGTAATTTTCCACAGCATAAATGAAACGTCCTCTCGTTAACACGACTCGTAAAACTGACCTTACCACGACCAACCGTACACTTTGAGTGGCGTATAAAACAGTTGTCATATTTTTTGTTGAAAAGAAAAAATTATTATGATAATTACTTTTTCGTCCATCAATTATGTTGGGCATTTTAACGAGACAGAAGCTCTGAAACGATACTATTTTTTTGGGTCGTCATTTTGAAAAACTTTGCTTTTGTGATGCATAAAACATTCGTAAAAAATGAAACTTGGGCAAGAGCGACTAAAGGAATAAAACCTCGGCGTTAAGAGTAATTCACATTAAGAATAAATAATACAATTTTATATATTAAAAAAATACAATGGTGAGTGGAAAATTCTGTACAACGCCAAAAAATTTAAAGCGCCACTGTACAAATAACCCGGGGCCCGTAACCCATCGCTTCCATTCTACGGAGTTTGGAGTTTCTTTATCGATTAACTTGGATAATACAGCGCAGCATTACCCAGTATAATTTCTCGTGGTGCCTATTGGGTAAACTAAAACGCATGCGTCGGTCGTTTCTCTTTCTTTGTATTATCAGAGTACCGGGTTACGGGTTCCCGAATTGGACATTTTTAATGACTTTGAACTTTTCTTGTAACGATTGGATATTTTCATCCCGTGTACTCAACTTCAGAGCAAATGCTACTATACAGTATAAAGGTTCAAGACTATCTGTCTATGCAGTATTTAATTCGTTATTGAAGAGCTACTAAACCGTAACTTTTTTTTGTCCAAAAAAACTTATTTTTATTTTTAAATTTTCTTTGACAATTAGTCTACACACACACATTAAAGCAAACATAACATTTCAAAACAACGACAATGAAAAAGATATGACCTACCACAAAAAAAAAGGAACTTGGAATAAAAGAATGCGCGCAACGATAATTACATTTACGACGATATTAGGCTTTAGGGAAAAAAAAAGTGGTCTCATTGTAATAAAGGTATGATTTTGTAGTAATCGATGATGTACTAGCCGCAGTGGTGAAGCAAAGCGCGGGTTTGTAAAGTTGGCTTGCCGTTTGCATGTTGCTTGTTGGGAGGTCGTAAAACTAAAACGTCGTCAACTCCTTTTGGCTCGCCATCGTTGCTACGATGCTCGCATCGTAAACCGTTTTATGTGTTTTAAAATCAGCCTCAGCCTGGCCGTTGTTTGTTGCTCGTTCATAGAAGAAGCGAGGAGAGGAAGGACAGTCCCATCATCGTCAGCTAATCGAATTGCAACTTCGAGCTTCCATCTCATTAAAGCTCTTTACGCATGCCCAACCGCTTTTTCCGCCTTTTCGATAACGTTTTAGATGTATATTTATTTATTTACATAGGTCTTATTTATTTTTTTTTGTGTGGGTGCGTGTACGTATTTTTTTTTTACGCTGTACTCTGTGAATTCGTACATGGTACGAATTCGCTTCACTGCGCAACATTGACTTGTTCCAGAACTTTTCCAGACCTTGACTTGTTTCGAGCTGGGTCCAATTGCATTTTTGCCTTTGTGTGGGATACGACACTCGGCATGATTCGATAAACAATGGACTCAGGCCAAACAATTTATTTTTTTCAACAAGTGAACCTTATATAGCCAAGATCAGATTTGTAAAAATGATGGAGCGTGAAATTTCCAAAAATCAACAATGTCAATAAAACCTAGTGAAGGCCACCTATTTTTTATTCTTATGCGTTGGTGACAAATGACACTATTTTAAATACGGGGATGAAACATTAGATTTGTTTTGCAGCTTTAATATATAAGTGTGTCTTCAATGACACTAGATTTTTTAACGACTGTCTCATTGTCTTTCAAACTTTGCAGCTTTAAGGCTTGTGCTTGGTAACCAGAGACTTTGACTAATGTTAAGACGAGACAAGAAGGCACTTTTTCGACAAATAAGAAATTTCGTCCGCAGATCGGAAGACATGAACATTAATTCACTTGGTAAATGTCGAAATGATTTAACCATCTAACACCTGTTTAAGCTAAAAGCGTAAAGCAGTTTTCTTTATTCTATCAACCTTCAGTAAGTGTATGTATCACTACATATGTAAAAAAGGTCAATGTATGATAATACTATAGTTACTTCAGTATGAAACCTGTAAAGTACTTGTAAGTTTTGATATCACAATTGAGCTGTAAACGCTATAGTCGTTAATCAACGGATGTATAAAGTTATTAGCTTTTCAAATTCGTTCTACAGGTCTACAGCAGTGAAACCCGGACGAAAAGTTTTGACAGAGTGACGAATCTAATTTAAGTGCAGAACCAACAAATACGCTTATTTCTTCCACTTCCATTCAAAGTACGGAGTCCTTCTTATCGCCCTGGTGATCAAGCTAGACTCTTACTAAAATAGTAGGGTAGTAAGTGGAAGAAGCCACAGTTGTGGCTGATGGCAAAGACCTACGATTGGAGAACTCAAAATGGTCCCCTTAAGCCGCCATCGTTGTAATATTTGACAACACATGAGACCAACTGAATTGTCTCTACTAACGTAACAAACAAAACTCGACTCGACAACCACAAGAACACAGTCTTTCATCGAATTGCTTGATTTTATTTTCATAATAACCCGAAAAGTCTTCGAAGAATGTCAACTCAATGAAACCGATGATTCTCTTATTCCTGTCGATAAAAATAAAAGAAAACAATATTTTATTTGTTTATTGTTTACTCGTTCTTTTTTGTTCAGTGCAGTGTCGCGAAAAAAATATATTAATCGGTCGAAACGATTACTTTTTCTTATGGCTTAAAAGACATTGCCAATCAATTTTGTCATGTCACATAAATGAATTAGAATTTGTTATATTCGAAATTAGCTGCTTATTTAAACTCGACCATGAAGCACTGACTCTTAGCAAATCCATCTTCTGGTTTCAATCGTACTGAAAATACTTTTACTTTATTATGGAATGCCCAATCTTGTATTTTAAAAAGCTAATTTACTGTTATTCAGAGCTATATTGTGCTTTATTGTGCGGACCACGGGTCCAATACATAATACAAATAAATAAAAAACAAGGAAAAGGACATACATAATAAACAAAATATATTTTTTTAACGTCTTGTCGACTAAGCGGCGTTGAGCACGCATATTAATGAGGTTCCGGCATATATCAGAGCTATATCTATCTATCTATCTATCTATTTATTTGATCTATCTACTATAATATAATGTAATATATAAGTGACAATTATATAAGTGGAAATGTACTACCAGTTACTGTTTAGCGGTTGTACATGGTTTTATTTTGCGGGAAAACCGTAAGGCCTACGAATCTGAAAGTCGGAATGATGGTAGGATGTATCCACAAGGGGGGCAAGAGAGAGTTGACGACCTGACAGTGTCATCGGGAGGATGGAGGGGAGAAGGGCGGAAAGCCTAGGAACTCGAAGGAAAATCACGCTGCTTTTATCAGTCATGAGTGATTTAAAAGTTGAAACAATGAATCAATTAATGTAACAATGAATCAATGAAATGAATGTTTTTTTTGAATTAACATAAAATTTGCGCTACCGCTAATTCTGCATTGTTGTGTCAGGTGGCAAACATTTAATTTTCAAATAGCACATGGTGTTGTTTGAATTTAAAATAAATGAGACTTTAAACCGAAACCGAAAGTCTAACTGTAACGAATATTGCGAAGCAACATGAGTTAGAACAATTGCATAATGAAAACAAAAAACATTCCGTCATTTTTGACGGCCTGTTCACTAGTCAATAATAAATATCAATAATATCTCAGAGCCAGTATTGAATACGAGCAATACTTCGATGTATCTTTCTTATCCCATCTTTAATATTATAAATCTTAAGATTATTAAGAAGTAGTAAAAAATTGTAAATCGGTGAAATTTATTCTGCAGACGAGGTGGAAAAGAGATACAGTACCTCGAAGCATGTTTTCTGAACGAGAAGAGTGGATTGCTTTTTTGAAACAAATGAAATTGGTCCTTTATATTAAAAGGTAATTAAATGTGTTAGGCTACACAGACTCGCAGTTGAAGAATCCAAAAAAAGAAGAAGACACAGTAGAACGTGGTAAGGGTAGAGGCAGTAGTAGTGTACAAGTAGGCTATGAAGCTAGATTTTTCTCTCCTGGCAATAAACTTAAATCAAGAGCAGAACAGTTGTCAGCGTGCACTGGTATTTATGGGCGTGTTTGGATTCAGAGAAGGTTCCAAGTTGAGAAAATTCCATTATTTCGCCAATTGTACATCTGAATTCAGACGGCTACTTTTCTAACCATTGTAGACTCGTATTTGGGGAGCCGTTTCGAGACCGCTCTACGTCTTGTCGTTCCATTCAACCAAACGTAAACTAACTCCGAGTCGCTTTCTCTCTCGACTCTATATTATTTCCTTTAAAATTCAATCTGGATAAAAGAGAGTTTTTCAATGCGAATGCAATGGCCGCTAGGGAATAATTTTACATGTAATGATACTTGTCGTGAATACAAATATTGCTATAAAAGCGACCAACAGAAATATGACAATGGTTTATCAAATCGCTCGTGAAAAATAAATTCCCAACAAAATTTTACACAAATCTACTTAAGTACGCGCTAAACGCAACCCCAGGGAGTCATTTTAAACGAAATGTCTCAAAGACGACAAACTTTTCGTCCCATTTGTAAGGAGACCATCACCATAATGGCAGCATTGTAAAGAGCGTCGCCTCTGTTTATGTAACTGTAACTTTTTTAGAGTAACTGTAACGTAGCCTTGAAATGTCACCAATCCTCAGCGTTATATAATGGGTGGACACTCGACTGTATTTTTTCTTGGTCTAGCTTCTAAAAATACGAAACTGCAAAACCAAAAATGTCTTTTCCAATCTTTTATTTTGCTAAAAACACAGGTGCGTTCTGATAAACAGTAATAGTCAATCAACTGTCCATTAATAACTTGTTTTATTATGTTATTAATTATTCTTTGATAAAATGAATAAAATCTCAACCATACATGAGTTCAACATGATGATTATCAATCTCACCACGCAATCGGTTAATAAACTTTAATGGCGGTAATTGTAGGAAGATTTTCTCCGACATTTCCTCGTTTTTTGCTCGCAGCTCGGTCTCAGCCTGTTTTGCATGGACGTCGACGAATTTCAATTAGCCCACTCGGCGTGGTCGTTCTTTTCTTTCCACGCAGCCAAGGAGAAACTGGGAACAAGAATTCACGAAACTTTGCTGTCCTGTTCATCAAGCAAACCCCAATCAACGTTCATACATACATACATACATACATACATCACGGATGTATGTACACAAACTATAAATCCTCCGTGAAGAGGACGACATGCGTAGATAGATAGCTAATACTACAGGGTGATTCTCTCGCTAGGAAACCCTGCAAAGTTATTGAGACCCAGCTGGCGAGAAAATCACCCTAATTCGAGGAGGTCATGCAACGTTGACGCACATCGAACATGGTCAAGTTGCCATTTACGACACGTAAATACGTACTACCTAGCTGTTGTTATCGAGTGAAAGAGAAACGGCTGCCAACAAAAATCCACACGCTGCTGCTGCTGCTGCTGCCGCTGACTCACCTTGAACCTGGGATTAAACTCACGTTGTTGCGAAATGACAAGCTAACTTACGACGCACTTCTTCTAATATGCCAACTACTGGGTCAACCACTCGCTCCTCTAGCGTCACGTCACTTTCGATATCGTGCACACTTTTGTGGAACTGGTTATGGCCTATCATCCCGATTACTATTTATTCGAATGGATAACCACATAATTGATCACCCCGAGTGATTCCAAGTAAAGGCCAGTGTTTCTGTTGTACATCGATATTTAAAATAGACTCGTTTGGCTGGACTCCAGGATTACTGAAACGTGATGAATGGACTAGCAGTGTTCGGTTGTTAATGTGTCCATGGCAAAGACAGTTGGTGAAAATTGCCCTAATAGAGATTTCATCATTTTAATGCCAATCGAACCAACGTTATTTTCACCTATTGCATCACTGGCGTAGAATTCTAGCGATAAATCGTACATCTTGTCACGCGTAGATAGTTTATGGAACGTTTCCAATCAATCATCCACTCACACACAACCTGTTGATACACTACAGTATACTGAACTTACATAACCCAAGTACCTCCTCCGGTATTCCAAATGTCACATTGGTATCGTAATTACATTTAGTCTGCAAAAAAACGTTATTAATAACATACTATTGGCACGCTTCACAATGCGAAATTTGACGTTGGTGATACAGTAGTTTAATGTGTGTATACCGTAATCGATGAAAGAACAGACCCGATTTCATTCCGACAACTGTCTACCGTTGAAACCGATTGACGATGCCTTTGATATTAATCCTTCTTTAATTTTTAGTATCGATGCGCACGGTTTTGAATTGGCAATAATTTGCGTCACCATCGTGGATTTACAACATTTTGTTCTAAATTCGTTACTGTCACCTTGCTACACAAGTTAGCCGAAAAAATTGGCAATCCCTGGTGTATGGTGTTTGGAAATAAATTCTCGCTTGTTTTTCTGGCGTTCGCCTTGGTGTGAATCAATTTTTGCTTTCGAAATAAATAAAAAAGTGAAATTAAGTCAGGTGAAATCCCTATTGTCAAGGTCAGAAGCACGGCGCAAATTACGTAGATAGAAGATAAAGTTGTGATGAAGACTTGGTTCAATTGTAGTAAGTATAGCGCCGTCGAGAAAGCACTCGGCAAAGATGAATGCAAATGAATTAAATACAGTAGTATAAAACTCGAAGCTACGACAGCGTGCAAATTGAGTTGAAAAGACAACCACGTTGTGAAATAATATTTAGACTCATTCGAAAAATGGAATTAACATTTACTTTAGCTTTCTTTACATAGTAATATGAAGTTTATGATTTCCTTCGAGCCTTCGTTCGACATCGAGTAATGGGGTAACCTTTATCGTAGGAAAAACCCGGTTTGCTCCGGCTTTCAATCCCATACTTCATGTAAAATTCACGAGCATTTCAAGCAAATGCTGCTGGATATAGGCGGAAAAAGTATTTACTTTTACTACGTCTACCCACTCGTCAGCATTGATTTAGCATAGAGAAACACGGCCTATAAGGCTTATGGGCATTTCAACTAGAATGATAATGAAAAAAAATGTCTACTTTATCCTCTTCCTTTAAATAAAATGCACTTTTTATACTTTAGAAGAGCATTTCCACTTTTATACTTAGGTCGGTGAAAGTATTCAGTTTGGCCTGTCGTTCTCCTTTTCCTACCACTTTAAAGACGACAGAAAAGGAAGAGAAAAACGAATGTGAAATATTGTAAATCGAAAGCAAACTACCAAGTTTGGATTTGCAAGCTCACGAAGTTCAAGTGAGTCAATAAATTTACATAAATCGGCTTCGTTTCATGTTTTCACTCGGACGCTGTCTAACGTTTTGATTGGGTGGCGCCGAGTTTGATGTATGCCATTTAGTACAACTTAGTTTGTTCGTTTTTCTTTGACAAAATTTTCCGATAAACAATTTCAGCAAACATCATCATATTGTGTAGTCGAAAAACAGGTTTCCATCAACTGTCGTCATCAGAAGCTAAGAAAAAATGTTTTCAATTATTGACATCTCATAAATCAACTTAAAACGAACAGACTCTTCCGTCCGACATTGGCTATTCAAAACACTTGACGACGGTCATAATGCGTTCTAGAGAAATAAAAAGTTGTGTTTATTTTTTAACAAAAATAGTGGTTTATATTTGCGTCTTTCTTAATGTACGTTGAATGTAGTGCGTAGGGCAACGTTTTGATTGTTGCATTTTTATCCGGGTAGCTACCGTAATTTAGTTAGGTCGTCAAACCATGTCTTGGGAACTTTATTTCACTCGTACAGAAGACCTCTAACTAAATCAAATATAAACGTTAGTGTATTTCAACATTACAAGTTAGCTTAATGGGTTGATAGATGCATGGCTTCCTCATTATTCCTCGCCTTTTTATTCGACGGCACTCAGTCCGTCCTTTTTTTATTTTAGTAACCCACGAATAGTCAATTGTAGAGTGAAACTTGAAACCTCTTTCAACTCGACATAATGGCGGCTGTATTAACTGTTACCGTTCATACGAAATCAAGTAAGAAACTTGTAAAAAAATTGTTTTTATTATATTCAAGTTTTGAGTATATTAACGCGATGGTAGTAGTGAGTGACTCACATCTTGTTGTACGTACAATGACTATTTTTTTTTGCACACACAAATCGTGGAATGCGTTATTGATTATGTTTCAGCTTGGACGAGAACTTGGTTTAAATGCGCATTTTTTTCTGTAATGAATGTTGAACATCTGTTACATTTTACGACCAGTTCGTAGCCCACTATGCGGTTTTTTTTTCTCCTTATACGTACTTCACTGCCTCGATGACTCAGAGCAAAAATCTTAAAGACTTTACAACGCTCAAATTTCTACTATAAACGTTGTGCCACCAACCCTTTTATTTCTTGTGCGTTTCACACATCTAAAACATTGCGGTTATTACCCCGGCGACTGGTAATGTTACCCCGGCAATAATAATAACCAACCGCAGCTTGGTATTTTCCATCAACGCAACGCTACGCCAACTTGCACGTGCTGTGTCACTTAATCTAAATTTCATTTCTTAAGTTAAAATCTTGTTTAATTGGACATCATCCCCGACATTTATCTCCGGTACGAGGAAATTTAACTCATCGTTAACCTCAACCAATGTTTTATTTATATTTTTTTTGCTTATACGTGAAAGTTTGCTACAATTCGTAGAATTCAAACATTCGAAAAGCGCGTGTAGTACACCAACAAGAAAAATTCCACCATCGAATGAAACGTTAGTGTCCATCCATTAAAAGCTATCAACGTTTATTATTTTTTATTTTGCGTTCCATAGAGACAAATATAAAATACAACAAATCACAGAAAAATTGGTACAAAAATATAGAAATGCAGTGGAGTAAAGAAAACACGAACAACAAAATAAAAATTTCCAAAAAAAATTATCAACAACTCAAAAAATGATAACTTTCTCACTCTTTCACACGTGGTTCGGTTTTAAACAATGATCCTTAGTTGTAATTTAAATAACTCTTCGTTGTATCATCCCTGCTGCCATGCCAAATTTGTTCTGAGCTCGGGTATAATAAATATCCTTGTAAACCAACGGTATAAAGTAGGTATACGTAGTTGAAATTGACATTTAGCTAAATAGCGAGGGAAAACTAACATGCCATCATGTATTATTGTACTACTACATGTGTAGTAGCCTATATAAATCAACGAGTGGAGAGGTGGAGCTGGCTGAGACAAACGACCGAGATGATCAATGTGTGGCTTTCTTTTGCAATTGACGAGAGAGAGAGAGTCCATTGAGCTCCGTTTCTTTGGAAATGGTTGTTGTCGTGTGGTTCCTCCTCCAAGGGCACGTTCTACAACAACTACGTTGTTCACCTTAGGGCAGCCAAGGTACAAACATCGCTCGCTCCTCGCAACGTCCATTTCGGACGCGGGTTGCACGACACACCACAACAATCCACCCACCAGGTAGAGGTAGAGGAGTCCTCCTCCTCCTCCTCCTCCTCCTCATCTTTTTGCGCCGACGACCATCTGCCCCTTTTCACGTTAGAGCAGCAGCGTACCCATATAATACGACGATAAGGGAAAACAATAAGCCTTGACAGGAAGGAAACACGTGAGCCCGGCGAGCAGCATTACTACACGCAATTAATCATCGTACGAGTTAAATTTGCATCAACGTGGATGATGATGGTACGGGCCTCCTCGTCGTCGTCGTCGTTGCCAATGATATTATTTAACATTCGTGATGGTTTGATAGGAGCGCAAGCTGATTACGCGGGAGAGTGTTGAACGAGTTCATAATGTCCTCCTATCACTCACATCTGATTTGGATGCAGAGTTGATTTTAATCACATAGGCCGTGAATTAATTATGCACTGCCAACATCGACGCTGACATCTGACAGTGCCATTACCAAATACAAGTCGACCTCGCTGAACACGGATTAGTTTTGTTATAACGCGGTTTTGTTTTTCCTTTTTCGAGTGACATTTTTAGAATAACACGACCTTTTTGTTATTATTTTTCTTTTGTTCACTTAAGTTCACATCGAAAAACGAAAATTATTATATATGTATTGACGACGTCACCGAAGCATTCACCTTGTTTCAAACCTATATGAATTTGAGTCATGTTTATAGAAGGTACATTTGCTTGCGTGTAGTGAACAGAGAACAGGTGTTTGGGTATCTTGAATACAAAACACGATTACGTAACCAATACATAATTTTAGCAGCAATTATCATAGCCTACTCGTAATTCATCGAGTCACTATCGTGTAAACCCCAATCCTTTTGGCATTTTCATCATCAGCATAGGCTATAGTAGGTAGACACTATGGCAAAATTACATCAAGGCCCACACAGCGAGTCCCTTTTAGTTCTTTTCTTTGAGATGAGAAATTCATGACAATATCCAAAAAGAAGACAATCGGATCGGCTAACGTTAAACCCACCATGCTCAACATATATCGGTTTGAATGAGATACATGTACTTGAAACTAGATAATATAATCTTGTCATTAGTACTGTCTTTTATTTGACACCGGCATCATCTATCTGGTTTAATGCAAAACGTACTTCGTCATCTTTTTCAACCAGATGAAAATCTCACGAGCTCAACTCGTTTATTACGTTACTCACTGTACAGTTAAAATAGGTTTTGTCGTTGCGACATGCACATGAGCAATCATTGATGTAAATAAATCCTCTGTGATATGATGTGGAATAAGTGCATTCATCCGGAGCTGAAGAACTGCTTATCGCAAATAAACGGAAATGTGAGCGTACTACTTCGCCAACGATCTTGAAAAGTAACAATCATGACGTCAACGATGACAACACTACGATCGACCTTGAATTGAACAACTGCTGCTTGTGGAAGACGAAGAAGAGCCAAAGAAATGAGAACTTTCTTCAATACTCCTACTACGTAACGTACTACTTACTTCCAAGTAATTCGGCTACTACTACGCTACGACTGGCATCTACTGTAATCCAAGTGAAAAGAAAGTCCTTTCATTTCATATTCCGAAAAAGTGACAACGTCCAACTTCAGTGATCTAAAATAGACAATATCATCTTTTGATCGTTAAATATGAGATACAGAGACTGATAAGTTATGCTAAGCTAACAAGCTTTGTGATGATGCTTGCTTTATTTTATTGATGCACAGTATTTTTATTTTTATTTTCATATATATATATATTTTTTTGCAAATTGCCTATAGTACATGTACTGTACTGTACTTAAATAATGGAGCAGATTCATCTTTCGTTGAGCAAATGGATTTGTTAATCCGATCATGTTACTTGTTTACATTTAAAGCAACGATTCAACGATTGGCTTTTGTTTCATTAAGGGTTCCATAAACTGTTTGCGTCATCACGTACGAATGTGCTTTGGACGTTGTGCCATACACTTATATATATAAATTACTACTCCTCCTAACTGATGTATTAATAGAAAAGAATACCAAGAACAGTATTCGGCAAATTTCCTTTCATGAAAGTTGCCAATAAATAGAAAACAAATCAAGATTATTTTTTTATATATATATATATATAAAAATATTCGAAGTTTCATTGATATAAAAATCCTTCACGGCAGAGAATATTGTATATCGAATAATAAATGTAACATGTCGATTTTGTTAACATGCAACTAAAGGGGGGTCTGTCTACGAAGAACATAAAATAACACATGGAATTAGCTTTATGAATAAATTGCATTCTAAACGTGTTTCTCATTTAAAGAATAGTCAAGTACAGTATGAGTAACTAACACACGAATAAAAGCGTAACTTATCGCGCGCTGTATTTCAATGAGTGAACGATGAAACCATTTTAAAACAGTGTACGAATGTCTCTGTGAATCGAGTAAGACTGGTTATTGCCGTTATGTACGTGAAACGTTACGTAATCATACAATTTGCATGTAAAATAAAATTACTCTAAGAGATTTTTTCAGGTACGCATTCGTATTTATCATTTCATCTCCGTACCGTACTTACTACTTAATGTGGAAAAGTTTTTATTTCTACTATTCAGCTGTTTTTCCACACCCTCGTTAGCTACAATGCCTCGAGATAAATTTAACGCGCATCTTTGAAAGTATCTCCATCATAGCAATTTTTTTCATACCATGTCAGCGAAAAATGTAAAATTTAGTATTTGCACACATTTCTCATAAACTAAAATTTTTGGTTGGCAATCTTTTCCATCTTCTTTATTCTACAAAAAAATAACAAAAAACCCACAACTTTTTTTTTTTGAAGTTGGCTTGGTTGTTTGGATGCGCAGCAAATCGAATCGACTCAGATTTCTATATAAGGTAGCGATGAATCTTGTTAAAATTCCGCAAGTTGCGAGCAATATCCACCATCAGCGAGGACGCACTCGTGCAGATATTGCACGTTCCAATTACACGAATAGCCAACCCCCAACCCTCCTCGGAAGTTACTCAAAAAAATTATATCGAGAAGTTTTCTACACTCCTCGAAAACACGTTCTACTCTAAAGTACCACAATGTAATGTCATCAATCACCATTTCGGAATCTTCTTCTTTCACCAGATAGGTTTGTATTTGAAAACGCCATACATAAGTCATATCCACGCATTAACATAAACAAGGTCAATGAAAAATCATTCGTATCAATTGTTAGTCGATAAGCAATGCAAGATCCGAGATAAGGGATTTCTGGGAAGCAATCGTCGAGTTACTATTATAGTAGGCCTGCCTAGCCTACGTAGTACTTTGAAAACACACAACTTCCCATACGTCGTCAAAATGCTCCTATAGAAATTACAGAGCTCTTAAACGTAAACTATTCTTTAAAAAAAAAAACATTCACGGTACAGGTTTTTCACTTTTAGGTCTGTCAATGAATATGTTTTTAATGAAAATAGGGTCGTATTGAATAAATAGACAGACAATGGTGTTCGCTGAATTTATGGATAGGTTATGTTTTGAAAAGCTTAAGGTGTACTATATTATGTTTATTGTAGAATAATTCATTGTTGGTTGCCTAGAAAAATTCTAAAATTAAGAACATCGATGTTTGCTGAACATTTAAATAGAAAAACTTGGTTTTCTAGTGCAACATTTTAAACTGTTGATATGGACCATGTTATTATGACTTTGATTTGACTCGATAATGATTTTGCACGATGAAATTCGTGAACAGTCAAGATTATGTAGCTTTCTAATCCTGGCTGACCTGCACGTCAACTTTACGTGTTGATTGCTCGGAATTGACACGACGTCGACCCGTCAAAAATTTAATACAATCAAATGTTCCGCGGAGTATGTCTATGTTCAAAATTTCAGCTTTGTAGGTCATCGGAAATCTACACAAAAAAAAAGAGCTCAAAGAGTTTAAGCCGTGACACAACACCATCAGTCAATTTAAATAAAACTTGGTAAACATATTCTTAACGACGTTATTAAATTACCATGTTATGTAATGTCAATCTGCGACGAGTGAAGATTATTGTGCTTAAAAGAGTGGTTTCAATATCGTTTACAAAAAGCTCATCTTCAATATAATATCAATACGGCGAATAATTTGTTTTCCACATTTTATCGATAAATTATACAACCACTGCTCACGGTTATCGAATATCAATTTTCGCTTCCTGGAACTATCCGCTGTATAGCCTCAGTTCACTTTTTATTCAGCTTCAACGGAATTAAGTATAACTGCAATTTCGCATTATTATCCAACTCAAAAGTCATCATCGGTCGGAGGCATTTTGAACCTTTAAACAGAATGTCATCAATGGAGGCATCCGGTTCAAAAAATTCTTAACATAGTTCTTTGAGCACCTGCCCATTTCTTTACGAGTGGGGTAATTGAAGAAATAACCCTTGTCCTTACCACACACCACCTCTCATACGTGTTCATCTTTTCAAGGCAAAGGAGGGGACTTTCGAAGGCGTCCTTCTCTGCTTGGGAAAGTTTCTATAGCCGTAGGGGACTAAAATCTCACTGACCCCTATGTTCTCAAGGTGAAAGGGAAAGGAAAACGTCCGATAAGGAAAAACACCAGGGGTATACATAAATAAACAGTGTTCTCAATAACGAGAAAAGGGATGCTGAGAAACATATGGAAAATCGGATCTGAAGCTGCTTTCATCTGGCTTTTTTCTTTACTGTTTCACTCAATCAAGCGTTTGGCAATATCGTACTACAGTATATGAAAAATTCAATTCGTCACGTTGACGATAATGAACTTTGTTTAGGATATATGTTAGTCAGAACCCGAATCTAGTGAAAACCCAGATCTGACTAGTCAAAACTAGATTTAACATACTAATTTTAGATTAATTTTAGACCCTTCACTTATAGTGGTCTTCGGCACTTATAGTTAGCCTTCGCGGTTTACGTTAACCAGGGTTTGAATAAAGAGATCGGATTTTGACTGTATGTATGTAATATAACATATAAGTTACTTACACTATATACATACTGTATATATACACATACTGTATACAGTGCCCTTTTCAGAGTTATAAATTTTATCGATGTTTTATCGATTATCAATATTCTATGGATATCATCACCTAACTTATTTAAAAAAAAGCACTGCACATAATATCTATAGTACTATATAT
>JAQIWH010004608.1:0-16544 GCA_034695005.1 Cryptops parisi
CACTCATGTAATGGCGGCTGCGCCTTGGGCCACCCGTGGTACAAATTGAAAACTCAAATTTGGAAACTTGTGAATAATCATAGTTTTTTTCAAAACTTTCAGGTAACATATAACCTGTATAGTTAACTCGTAGTGTATATACATGTATACAATATATTATATTTATACACACAATATGTATATACAGTATATACTGTGTACATATGGTTTGAAATTTTAATTTAATTCTTTAATCTAGTATGTAATTACAAATTTAGACTTTTTTTTTCTTGACATTTTTTGGGTGTTTGCAAATTTTTTCTTGGGAAATGTGTTTTTTTTTTTCGTCTTTACTTTTGAAGTTCAAATTCGTGATGGTGATAAAAACTTAATTTCGTGTGAACGATTTTGGCGTGACAGAAAAAAAAAATACGAATAATGCTGAACGTGGATTAGATCCTCTTCTTCTTCTTTCTTTTTATTTTCCACCATTTTCTTTTGTAAATGTGAAGGAAGATTGAAAAAATAGTAGAAAAAAGTATTGGAAAAAAGTATTGGATAATGAATGAACCTTAAATTCCTACGGTGACAACCCAGACATAAATTTCACTTTTTTGTTGTTGTAGTAAGTATTTTTTTTATGTAGAAGTAAGTCATGTAATTTGCGTGGAAAGTTTTCGTGCTCTAACTTTTTTCTGTGTGTTTAAATTACACACAATACGAGTATATTTTATTTTTTTTGAAAGAATCTCTTTTATTTTTTGTAACATTTCTTTTCTTGTTGTTGATAATTAAGAGAAGTGTATTTATCTAACCGTGTTATTCCTTATAAACGATCATGTGACAGGTTGATGTGTAATATGATGTTTGACATTTAGCCAAACGTATTTTTATATCTTTCATCATTTGTTTCTTATCAGTTGGTATTTTCTCTCACTGGCGCCTGATTATCAAATTAAACGAGATTAGTATCGTTAACACACCTTTTTCTGTATACTAGATGTACAGGGTGAGCTATAATTATATGCAGTAAGTATATTTACGATTTTTACCGAAATCTTTTTTTTTAGATTGTAGTCTTACTACATGTATATTATATATATGTTTGGCCCACTCTGTATTTTTGGTTAATTTTAAAGATATTATTGAAGTTATGAACGATTCGATGTTATTTATTTTTAAAAATTAAAAATAAGTTAATTAAATTCCGGTAATAAGAAAATTGGTTAATGAAACTCTGAATATTCAATAAATTTTATAATTAAAATTAAGATAGATAAATAAATAAAAATTATAATTGAAATCCGGTTGATAAAAATATTGGAAAAATGTATTAATAATATCCGGATAAAATTAAAAAATGGGGTAATTAAAATTTGAATAGTCGGGAATTTGGAAAACTAAATATATACAGGTGGTCCTCAGTTTATGCGAGGATCACGTTCTCTGGGCAATGTTAAGCAAGTACCTTTTGAAATTTTCACGAAGTGGCAATAATTCAAATTATTTATTCGTTCGTGTGTCTCCCACAAAATCGCACAATAGCGAACATTTTGTTGTAGTGACCATCTGGAAAGATAAATCTCGTCACATAGTAATAAAATCGAATACAAGAAACTGGCATGAACCGAAGATTATCTGTACTAGTTTCGTTTAATGCGAATTTAGAGCGAAAAAATAGAGAGAAATATTTATGCGATTTTTGTGTTTTAAGTAATTTCATTTTCGGTTTATGCAAATTTGGATTAATGTGATTTTTGAGTAAAGTGACATCCGATTTATGCGAGTTTTGAAAATTTCCATTTTCGAGTTGTGCAATTTTCGATTCGATTTATGCGAACTTTGTTACATTAGACTTAGGCGATTTTATGCTGTTTTCACTTTATACGAATTTCGGCCTATTGGACTATATACAGCATACATATTGTCATAAACGTCTGTAGATGCCAGTATATGTTTAATTTTTAGCTCACTCACGAAGTCACTCAAAAGTCAGACTAATTGAAAGCGTATAAAAAGCATTTCACTTGTTATTTTTAATTTAGTATTTTTGTTTCATTGAGTTTATTTATGGTAGTTTAATTTCACTCGGATTTTATTCGTCATTTTCTATATCGGATTCTTATTTTCTTTTAGGAATTCAATATATTCAAGAATGGTCTTAACACTGAAACGAGTGTTAACTTTTTTCTTTTTCGTTCTTCATATTGACAAGTTATTTAACTTTGGGATCCATAGTAGAACATTGTTCATTGACGCTCGTCTTGGCTCTATATAGCTTTTCTGGTCGAAAAATCTCATCTCGTTGAACGAGTCCTTTTTTTTTTCTTCCCCTCCTCACGTTTTACTTACGTGCAGGTGGTGGGGGTGTAGGTGTGGCCTCCTAGTAGCTTGATCCCTACGACTCTCTTGAATTATCGCTAGTTCTCCTTTTTCGTTTCTGGATTTATGGGGCGCGAGCTTCCAATAAAAGGGGAAGCGATTTCGTCCAATCAGGCGATTTCGATGCCCTCGGGGTTAAAGAACTTTCATCCCACAGCCAATGACGAATAACGCTTCCTCTTTTTTTTTCTTCTCCTTCGTACTATAGCGGTAGTACGGATTCCCTAGTTTGAAAATCATCTTTGCTATCATGCGAGACATTTCCGACAGTTCACGATCCATTTGACCGCCGAAGAGTCTTTTCTGTGGACTCGCTGAGTGAAGTTCACTCACTCGATCGACTCCGAAGAAGAAGACCAAAAGAGAGACTCTGGGTGGTGGTGGGATCAGAAACTCTTTCCTTATTAGACTACTTCCACCATTTTTCTTCCTCGACTTGGAATTGGTACTTTACGCCGACCTATGAGAGAAGAAAAGAAAATAAGGTTAGGGGCCTAGCAGCGTTTCTTTTGGCTCTGTTTGTAACTCTATACCGGTACTCCTTTTGCAAAGGAGCGTAAATATTGGAAGTCTGTGAAGCAATGGGACTTAGCGAGTTTTGGTGTTTCACTCTATGAATATATATTCGGGTGAAAGTAGGCTTCTGGTCGAAAAGCCACTCTTGTCTCGAGATAGAAAGTGAAAAAAGAGATGGATGTTGTTAGACACAAAATATTCGAGTATGAGAGAAAGTAAGTGAATTTTTTTTTTGTTGGGTGGTAGTAATGTTTCTTGGAAGCTTCTGCATTTCGTTTCGGAAGCTAATTTATGGGTCTTAAAAACGTGACTAGTCATCTTGAGAATACGTTTTCTATTTTATTGTCTATTCCAGCCAGATTGGCTGATTGTTTGCATGTGTGCGCATAAATCGAAAACGGCTGAACCGATTTTTACCAACTTTTGTAGTCAAGTAAGTGTGAATCCGTGGATGGTTATAGGCGATTGTTAATGTTTAAATTTGTATTTAATAGGCTGACGAATATGTCAGCCTTTTATGCACTCAATCCTCAACATTGCGAGTTTTTGTTTGTCTGCAATGGTTTTGCTATGAAGGTGCGTTGTCAAGAATGTATTAAAAATGGGCTTAATGTTTATATTTGTGTTATGGTTGTTTGGGTATATTGTTTTAATTAATTTAACTAGCTGTATGCTTATCGTAATAATGACGGGTCAAGAAATTAATCAGGCAAGCATTACAATGAATTCCGAAACATTCTGGTGCATTTTGATTAGGACCCTTCTTCATACTCATATTTGTTTACATTCATGTTACGGTGAACCCCGTGCTTCACGCGGTTCATGCCTGTGTAGTAACGTTCACAACTATACAGGGTGTCTTAAAAGTCTTTTCCCTATAAATAGGTACTGGTGCTCGAAAAGCTAATATAATAAAAATGCCGAGTTTGGAATATACTAACATCTTGAGGGGGATCTTCCCAATGCCGCTATTTTCAATGAAATTTTCTTTGAAATTAATTTTCAAGGAAATAGGATTGTTAAATTTAAATTCTAAACAATGTGTCGAAGGTATCAAGTCATATTTAGAAAGTTGTAACCAATAGCCCAGCTGAAAAAAAAATTATCCAACATTAGTCATTACAAGGCACCATGCTGCTACTGCAGCTTCACTGCATAACACTCTTGCAATGCAGCAAAAGTGGTTTTACAGTAGTTGTTAAGCGATTTTGAAATTCGTATTTAAATTAACCATATAAACAAATAAAATCACCATTGCTGCATTGCAAGAGTGATGTGCAGTGAAGCTGTTGTGGTTAATGGCTAAAACTTGAATTGCGTGGACCACTGGAGTTTACCATAACAACGTGAGTGTAAACAAAAAAGCTCTCCAGACACAGACGTATACACAGATCTGGGGAACTAATTTTTTATTAATTTAATTAAAAAGATTTTTGCAGAATAAGAGAACGCGATGATGAAAAAAAAAATGCTTGAGAAGCTAATACTCGTGAATGTAATGAGATCTCGCAATTAATATCGCGAAGAAGCCGAACTGGTGATTGTACATTCGCGATTGTCGAGGGGATTCATCGTGCGGTTCTGTCAGCTAGTATTCGAGTAAATGAAAATGGGTTTTGTAGTAACTAATCTTTCTTGGAAGCGTCTGCGTTTCGTTGAAAGCCAATTTATGGGTCTTTAAAACGTGACTAGTTCCTAAGAAGTTTCCTCTACCGTTCAACTCTGACGGGGGTGTGATGAATAAAGGAGAAGAAACACCGTTGTCACAATCTCGGGTGTTAAAATTTTTACTGTAAATGGAATTGTTTGCAACCCTTTTTAAGGATATCTATTTTTTTTTCCAACTTCACACACAAGTGGATAGGGGGAGTTTTCCTTGTTGTGTGTGCGTGGCTGTTAAAATTGATCGATGCAAAAAAGGGCTTTTTTTTTATTATTATTTTCTTCTGCTGCTTCATTCTTGACTACACTTTTTTCTCCTTCTCCTCCATCTTCCTTTACCCGTTAAATTTTAAACCATGAATCGTTTTTCTCGGAAGATATAAAACGCTACAGAAAATGAGGGCGAGGCTCATCAGTCTCTGTCATCATCATCACCACGTTTTATGACGTTGTTTTCGATTGATAGTTTTTTTTTCTCCTCAATTTTTGTTTTATATATATATAAATTTTCCTTTTAGATTTCTATTTGGATCCAGTACAACTCATTCTGTTTCGGGCCATTTAATTTAATGCCAAATAAAACACTTTATATTTTTTTTCTTCATTTTCTTTCAATCTAAGAAAAGTCACAAGGATGGTGATGATGATGAAACCAAGTAACATGAACGAGTCCCCTAATTTTCAAATCGATTTTCAACGATTTGGATGCCGCCTTTTTATTGTTATTTCATTTGCGAGTTTCGGGTGGTGCAAGTTGAACATGTGTGTGTGTGTGTGTGTCTGTATGTTCTCTTTTTTCGATGGCACTTTGTGCAAATGGTTGTGTGCTGGTGAATGTTTGGTGAAACGCTAATGGAACGTAGTAGGGCGATTGTCGCTCAGTCGTCGTAGTTAGCCACAAACGAGCGAGTATAATTACGGGAAATTTTATTCCTGTCTGAATTAAGAGCGGGATTAAATGGCTCGACCACCAAATAATTTCAAGCGTTTAATTAGTGAAATTGAAGCGTTTGTCCGCAGGTTCGTGCAAGATGGTGTAGGCTAACTTTGCTCGTTACATCTCTTCTGGGCACGAATTCTTTTGCTTAATTGGGTTGGCTGTTCTGTTTGATTCGGACTTTATTTTTCTAAAGTCGAGTGCTTTGTCCTATTCGCAAGTTGAAAGGTAATCGATACACAAAGCAGAATACTGTTTTGTTCTTTATTAAACTTTCATGCGCTTTAAGTTGCTAGTACGCAGAGTTCCGTTTCGTAACTGACAGTGTGAAATTCACTTAACTAGTCGCAAAAAAAAATAATGTTTGTTTTAAAGTTACCGTTTTAGTTAATTGGACTAAAGTTATACAGTATATGGAAGTTGATCGTTTCCTTGCGACATTTGCTTCAATTAGTTTAATGTGTAGTGTTTATCCCCTTCAGATGCGTTGGAATAAAATTCTTTCAACCGACACATCTACAGGTAGTCTTCGGTTTATGCGAGTTCTCGTAATTTCGCTAATACGCGACGAGTACATTCTTTATGAGAAGGGAAATCGATTTTATGCTTATATATTGCGAATGATAAAAACGAATGTGTTTTTGCAGATTTAATTTTACTTTAATTTTTTAAATTTAGTTCATTAACAAACAACAAGGTTCAAATATGTACAATATAGATTTTTGATAAACTTGTAACCGAACATAATAACAAAAGTTAAAAATCAGTGTTTTCAAGTGGAATAAACACATTAAAGTTATGAATTGTAATTCACGTATATGGCTAATTTTGTGATCATGATCTTGTAAAATTCTGGTGTGTTTTTGGGTGTAAGTCGTCTAATTCGTAGTGACCATTAATTTCATATGTGGAAGCTATTGAATGGATATCTTTTGTCAGATGCTTTTGTTATATGCGAGAAAATTTGACTATTGTGCAATTTTGTGGAGTGGCGCACAGCACAAGTGACTGATTGTTTGTTGTATGCTGATTGTCACTTCATTTGAAATTCAATGAATGTGATTTTTATTTTATTTTTAAATTAAAAATTGAGTCATTGTTTCATTTTACGATAACAAAATATCTTTTTATTTTACAACCAACGTTAGTAGGAATTTTAACATTAGAATAAAGACATATAAAAAAAAAGATTTAACCTCAGCTAAAAGGCTACAAAAAGGCAACAAGGCAGAAAACCAAAGATTCTAGTTTGTGTTTGTTATTGATTAGTTTTGTAATAATTGAGAGTATTCGTTGGCGCTAGCCTTATTATGCTGTAAAGGTAATTAGTTTATTTTCGCAATACGAGGTTTTCGCAAGTTTCAACCCCGTCATAAATTCGAGGACCACTTGGCAGTTAATCTCAAAACACCCACACTGATTGATTCCACCCTAAAAAACAAACAAACAAACAACTTGCCTCTCGTTACTTCAACTTACGGAATGAGCTCATCGATCCATTTGTAGCAGGTGGCGACTTATTTTCATTCCTATTTTATTTGTATAGGTGTGTTTGTGTGCGCCACATCAGGTGTCAGACATCATGGATTTGGATCGTAGCGCATAGCTGGCTCGCATTAAGCAACGCTATAAATTAAAGTGATTCCGAAACGGGTTAACGCATGCGAGAGAGGAGTAATGAGGGCGTAGGGAGAGTAAATCTTTTCTGGTCTCCATCACCTCCTAGTGTGTGTGTGTGTGTGTGTGTGTGTAGGACTGTTGCAGGAGTTTCTAGGAGCCGTTTGTCGCCTGCCCATTCGTCTTTCTTCGCTGGGATTAGCTGAGGGCTGCCGCAGAATGATGAACAAGGGGGAGGGTGCGGATCAGCCTCGGTGCTGCGAACCAGCGAACGGAATAATTGCCCGTGGGCGTCGAAAATGCTTCTGGTGCATGTAATGACTATTGACACGGCTTACCGCATGTTCCAGAATAGCCCCAGATAGTTGTTTATGCTCTCGTCTCATCACTGACTGCTTGTCATGTACACATGGATTGATTAAAGGAGCAGTAGTTGTGAAATTTGTTGTTGATCACTTGACTTGTCGTCGTATCTGAAACGTAACAATTTTATCATCAGTGGCGGAAGGCTGTAATACAGTAATCGGTCGACAAGTTGTTTCATTGTGGTCAGGTTTCCATATTGCTGGTTTGAAAGCTCATGTAGTTATTAACCAATGTAAATTGATAGTTACATGTTGAGTTGGATAGTGAATTCATGTTTATTATGAAGTATGTCATAAATTGGAATGATTCATAATAAAAATCAAATAAAGTTCATAGGCCTATAATTGTATACATACATTAGGTGTATTTGTGCCGGTAAGTTAGATTACCCAACGTAATCCTGATAGTTCATGTTAGTGGAATATTTTGTTTATTTTATTTCATTAAAACAGTCTTTAAGGACTAAGAATACCGTTCATCGAACAAATGCAGTATATACAAAACAAAACTAATAACTATTTGGAAAGCTGCAACAACAAGTTGAAATCAAAATAGCACAATACTAATATTTATGGAATTCTCGATTAATGCGATTTCCCTGATACACAATTTCGCTCAAGTGCGACGAGAGAAATTCTCTCAATGCTCGTTATAACATGGCTAATTTCAAATAAGAAAATTTCGCTATTATGCAATTTGTGCAGTGAACAAGTAACTGAACAGATTGACTGCTACAACATTGTTGTGTTACATCATAGAAAATTTGTAATCTGTGAATTTATATTCGAATACAGTATTTCGAAAATACTAGGTTTTTTTCTTAATGTAGGCTAATTCTCGTCTAAATCGAGGATAACTTTACGCTGGTTATGACATACAGTATTAATGTTACTAGTGATTACTTTTTATTAATTTTTGGGTTAAATATATTTTGTTTGTTTGTTTTGGAATTAGATGAATTCATCAAATTTGAATATCTTGTTGTACGTCTTGGTTGGTGGGTCATACGTATTGTACTGAATTACTGAATCATTTTTATTACGTTAGTCACAATTCTTACTATTTATACAAGTCAATTTAGGTTTTATTGTTGCATACAGTGTTTATACAGTATTTTACTATACAGTATTGTACTCGAGGCAAATTGAATTAACAAATAATCAATGTTGCATTTACAAAATAACTTGTATCAAATGAAGATATTATTACATTATTCTAAGTTTATTTCTAAACGTTACATTTAGTGTCAGATTTTAATTCATTGTTTTTTTTTTCTCATTTTTTGCAGTAGCCTATGCTGGGGAAAAGTAAACCCAAAGGATTGAATGCCACAAGCCAGTAGCAAAAGATGGCTAACACCATTACAGCTTATCCGAAGAGGCCAACATGTTGGGTGTGGCTTTTTCGGTGGCTGGTGCTGGGGGTTGCCGCTCACATAACGGTTGCCCTCAGCTTTACGCGACACACATATAACGCCACCATATCGGAGAACTCTCGTAGCCTGACATATGTCACGACCAAGGAGAAGATGGGCATTTTTTTGCCTGATTCGACATATGATGTTAAATACAAGATCGTCAGCGGTGACAACGACCGCTTCTTCAAGGCTGAAAACAGAGTGGTTGGAGATTTCTGCTTCCTTGCCATTCGAACCCGGACTGGGCAGTACGATGTCCTGAATCGAGAGCGTAGGGATGTGTACACTTTGCAAGTGAAAGCCACCATCAAAGCTTCCGGTCAGAGCAAAGTGAACCTTCGAGCCAAAACTGAGGTTCGAGTTCAGGTTCTAGACACCAATGATTTGAATCCCATATTCGCTCACAGGACCTACAGTGTGGATATTCCTGAAGATACGCCTTTGCACAAGAACATCATTCAGGTGAGCGCATCTGATGCCGATCTTGGATTGAACGGGGATATTTATTACAGCCTAGCTGAATTGAACGAACAGTTTGCAATACATCCCAGTACGGGGGAAATTTCTCTAACTAGGCCATTGAGTTACCACGACCAACGCGAGTATGAATTGAAAGTTTATGCACAAGATCGTGGTCCGAAACAATTCGGTCACTTTGCGTCAACGAGTACGGTTCGTGTGAAAGTTCGTCAAGTGAATCTGCATGACCCTTTGATCGTAGTACGCCATTTGCCATCTATTGTCGAAGACAGCAATGTGGATATTTATGCGATTGTAAAAGTGGTGGACGAAGATGAAGGAATACACGGGCAAGTGGGACGCATCGAAATTATCAACGGTGACCCCGATGGCCATTTCAGATTACAACCTGGTAACCAACCTCAGGAATTCAACATCGTTGTGCTAAACTATCTTGACAGGGAAGTGGCACCTTTTGGTTATAACCTGACTCTCAGGGTAACAGATAAGGGGATGCCTCCACGTTCCACAAGCAAAGAAGTGTGGGTGCGCGTGACTGACCTGAACGACCACGCTCCGCAGTTCGCTCAGGCAGAGTATCGTGCACAGGTGGAAGAGGTGGCGCCGATTAACACACCTGTGATTCGCGTCACTGCTCAAGACACGGACGTTGGACGTAATGCTCAAGTGGTGTATGAGATTATTGCCGGTAACGACGACCAGGCTTTTGTGATCAATTCTGTCACTGGGCTTATTTCAACAGGAAGAGCGCTTGATGCTGAAGAACAAATGGAATACAAGTTGACTGTACTGGCCTTGGATCAGGCTCACTCGGGAATGCGAAAGAGTAATACGACACAGGTGTACTTGACGGTGCTCGATAACAACGATGAAGATCCGGTTTTTGTAAAATCCTCCACTGACATACTTATAAATGAAAATGAGGCGATTGGACAGCTGGTGTATAAAGCTAGTGCAGTAGACAATGATCAGGGTGAAAATGGATATGTATCGTACAGTATTGCCAACTTGAGTCCTACACCATTCACTATTGATCACTTTACTGGTGAGATACGAACGAAGGAAGTTCTCGATTATGAAACAATGCGCCACGTGTACGCCCTTAAAATTCGTGCCTCGGATTGGGGAACGGCCTATCGGCGTCAGACCGAAATGACCATTCGGGTCATGCTGCAAAATGTCAATGATAACCGGCCCCAGTTTGAGAAAGTAGACTGTACCGGCTTCATACTACGCAAAGCCCCAATCAATTCGGAATTGCTTACGCTTTCTGCAATCGATTTCGATGACGACATCATCATGTATCGTATCATTGCAGGAAATGAAGATCGCTGCTTCGAGTTGGATCAATCGATGGGAACATTGAGGCTTGTGTGCAGTCTGGAGGACGTGCGTGGCAAGGAAAGATACTTGAATTTTACTGCATCCGATGGAATATATTTCTCCGATCCAATGGCTATGAAGCTGACGCTGGTGACCAATGTAAAAAATATCGGTGGCAGTGGGAAGGTTGTCAACTTCGAATGCAGAGATTCTGGCGTTACCCAACAGTATAAGGAGATGCGGCGTCAAGCCGAGAGCAACAACCAGCATGCCAGTGAAGATCGACTTGCCCAACTCCCTAACCGATTCGGTACTAATCGCCACCAGCCTGAGTTTGATTCACGATTCCCTCCGCGCGTCACTGTGAACGAGAGCGCACCCGTCGGCTTCGTCGTGCTGGCCGTCAAAGCAGCGGACAAAGACCTCGGCTACAACGGCCAGCTGGTGTATGCGATCGCGGGCGGCAACGTCGACAGCTGCTTGCAGGTGGACCTTCATTCAGGACTGATTCGTGTCATGTCACCTTTGGATCGCGAGCGAAACCCTCGCTACACAATCAACGTCACTGTGTACGACTTGGGTAAGCCGCAGAAGTCAGCCTGGCGCCTGCTAGACGTGGACGTGCTGGACGTGAACGACAATCCGCCCGTGTTCGTCAAGTCGACCTTCTCGGTCGCCGTGGCCGAGGACGCCGCGAGTGGGACTTCCATCGCCCGCTTGCAGGCTACCGATCGGGATGTTGGGATAAACGCCGCAATCACCTATACAATGGTCACCGACACGGAAGATTTCAGCCTCGATTCCAAGTCGGGCATCGTCACAGTACATCGTGGTTTAGACCGCGAACGGCAGAGCTATTACGAGTTGAAGTTCCGCGCCACAGATGGTGCTTCCGATCATCCCCTTAGTGCCACAGCCCTGATTAGAGTGAAGGTGCTGGACGTAAACGATAATCCACCCCACTTCCCACTATCGCAGTACTTGGTTCGGTTGAGAGAGGATATACCGAAGGGAACTGTAGTGGCTGAGCTAGCTGCTAACGATCCTGATTTGAAAGAAGGTGGCCAAGTGGTTTACTCGTTGCAGAACGTGGACGAGAGGGAGACCTTTATCATCGATCCGCTTTATGGGGTGGTGCGTTTGGCACTCAGTCTGGACTTCGAGACGCGCCAGGTGTACAACATTACCGTCACTGCCAGCGACAAGGGGTCTCCGTCACTGAAATCAAGGGTCATGCTTATCGTAGAGGTGATGGACGTCAACGAGAACCGTTTCGCACCGAAATTTACGGATTACGTGGCAGCTGGAAGTGTATCGGAAAATTTACCTGTTGGAACGTTCGTCATGCGAGTGAATGCTAGTGACGACGATGATGGGCAGAACTACATCAACGGGAATGTTCTTTATTCGATTCGAGATGGCGATGGAATGGGCTACTTCTCTATCGACAACAAAGGTAGGAAACGATTTTTCTTTGGTATATTACTTTAAAATGTCACCATCATTACACGGACCACTTTTCTGCAGTGTTTATTGGTTAACTGCTTATATCAGTTTTCGCTGAATCTCATCTCCACATATTATAGCAGTTTCTTTCATCTGTACCAGTGACTACTAAGTAATGGTAATGACTAGGTAATGTTAATCTCTAAACAACACCAAATTTTGAAGAGTGTAAAAAGTGGTGTATATAGAATTGGCTAGGATTATATGAATCTTAAGTGATGATAGAATTTATCACGTATTGTCAAAAAAAGAACTAATTTTGAGAAAGTACAATAACAGCCCGACTAAGCTAACTAAAATATTTGTAAAACACGCACGAAATTTTAAAATCTGATATCCAACTGCGTTGTGTGTGAAAAAAAAACTAGATTCACTGCGCAAACACGCAACACTAGACGCTAAGTCTTATATATTTACCCAAGATTCATTTTCATCGATTCGAAAAAGCAGCTGGAGTGTTTGTGTAAGAAAATGCTCTCCGACTTGTCTCTTACTTCCATTGTCCAATAACGGGCAGAGAATCATTTCCAGAAATTGGAAGAAAATGGAATTTTGTGAGGTAAATAACTTTTCTGTACTATAGCAGGAGGTAGCTCTTTTTTGTTTTGTTTTGTTTGTCAGTTTTTCTGGAAAAAAAAAACCATAAGTAACGCAGATGTTTTGTTGTTTCATCATGGATTTATCCGCTAAGTTTGTGCTGTAATAATAGCTTAATTAATTAGCTTGGAAATGTTGTGACGAAAATTAAAGAGGATTATTATTATTGTTGTTTGTAGTATACTGTTGACAAACATCACACTGAAGCGATCATTCTGATTGTTTGTTTGTAGTATGACGGGGAGGGGGGTCCTGGTTGTAAGCACGTGCTGATGAAATTAATTGTTCTCTAAATGTTGATAGAGACCATAGGTTATTGATACCAGACCTTATGTTGACAATTATTATGACAATGGGTCTGACATTACGTAGGCAGGTTTTCTCGGGGTTCTCTCGTTTTTCTTTTGCGTCATAAAATCCTGTTTTATCTCAATCATCCTCAACTCAGCATCGTTTCTGTATTTCTGATTTCAATAAAGTTTGAGGGCCAAATGACATAGTGGTAAGGCCAGTCGGTTCCCTCGTTCAACTCCAAGTACTGTAAATACCTACCTTATACTATAACAAACCAAGAGTGAACTGAAGTGGAAAGTTCGCCAATGGATGTCAATTCACAAACCATTATCATTTCATGTGTGTTTGTAGTGTATAGCAAACTTAGATTTGGTTTTAAAGTCAACATAGTGTTTTAATTGGTTCAGGTTTTTTTCAGTATCTCGGTTGTAAGTTTCTTTTCATTTATTTTTTCATTTAATACGTTATTGTCACGTTCTGTGAGTCATAGGTTAGCAGAGGAAAAGAACGAGTATGCTTTGTTTGGTGAGGGGCCAAGTTTCAGCGTGTGTGTGTGTGTACTCCGTATTTTCGGGATGACAAGTGTCGACACGTTTACCTCTTTCAGTTTAGGATGGGTCTGTAAAGGTTTTGCAGTTTATGGGTCAAAGTGACCCCATGCCAGGCTTCAAGGGTATCTTTTCTGCTCTGGGGGTCAGTCACACGATGTGTGTGTGTGTTTTTTTTTTCACTTTTCTTTTCGCAAGACACTCGGTTGATAGGTGAGCTATAATACGTGCCAACCATCTAAGTGGGTGGTCGTCGTTCTTTGGAGTCTACTGCAACAGCAGAGCTCGAGAACTGTTTATCTTGGGCGTTGGTGTCACGGGGAGAAATGGAAGCTCCGATTTAGACGATTGAGCTCGACTATATCTGTACTGGCATTCTCTATCAGGGTTTTTTTCTTCTTCTATTTCTTGGTACCATCATCTTCCTTTGCTGCTCGAGATTGGTTGGTGGTAATCGGTGGAAATGTGTTCTCCTTATGGAGCTGGAAAGAGTGGATTTCTCCTTTTATTGTGCTCAATGTGTGTAAAGAGCTGTGTGATTTCATGTTTTCGTTCTTCACAATGGTTTGTGTTTCGGTTCGGGTTTTGTGTGGGTACAGGCAATCTATGCGTAATACGTTTTTGTTATGATAGCTTTTGGTGAACATTTTCGGTAAACATGGACGTTCTTATGATAACGTTTTTTTTTAACGATTAACGATGAACTGTGTTCTTTGTGAATGTTCTTAATTGGAATATGTAGGTGCTGGTACTGTACTACTGTTGGCGAACGTATTTACATTGTAAAAAGAAAATTTGTACATATCGTAGTTGAGGTGTGTTTTGGTAGTTTTCATTCACTTTTTAACATGACGCGAGTAAACATCTTTTTTCTTTCAACGATCAACAATGAACTACATATAAACTACATACATTCAACTACATATATTCTTTGTGATTGGCATAAATTAGTGCTAAAAATTATGCTAATATGTTAAATTTGTTTATCTGTATATGTAAATTATTCATTATTAGTTATCATAATTTTAAATTCGTGAAATATCGCGTAAAGAGTTTCGAAGAAGGAAGGACTAAAATCACATTCTTCTTTTAAGACGATTTTCGCTCAATACGCTACTTTTGAAGAATTACATCGTTAAACGAAGATTTTTGTACAATTCGTATTCGAGATTTTTCGGATCGTTTTAAAGTGCAAAACTGTTTTTGTTCTTCACGTTCCAATATCACTCGAATAGACATTTTTTTTGTTTATTTTGATTACTTTATTATTATTTTTTTTATATTTACTGAACGATGTTTGTTGTCGTCGTCAAAATTTTATCCCCTTTCTACCGTTGATGCAAATGTTTTCGCGCGGGCCAAAAATCCCTTTTATGTAGTAGCACTTTTGAGTGGAAGAGAAAAAATTTACACACACGCTGAAGGAGAAGAAGGGGGGTGTTGGAGGAAAAAAGAGAAGAGGAAGGGAGAGGCGAGTGAAAAATACAACGTCGATATTGTAACGAAAAACAGCGTTAAGTGAGACGGTAGAGAAAGAACCCCATCTTGAGTTATTGGCTTAAATTTTGGAAAATTAGTCGCAGATGCCTTTGAAGGCTACTACTACTTTTCTAGTTTTTATTTTATAGGCAATGAAAAACACACGCTCCGCTGGTAAGTATAGGAAATATAGTAGAGGTCCCTCTCTGCACACTTTTCTTTCAAAAACCCTATAGTGCCTTTCTTACTACTATTACTCCTACTACTACTACTACTATTACTACTAGTGGTAGCGCCGCCTATGTCGGCTTTTATATCGTCCGCGCCGGGCTATTTACGAGTGGTGAGCACTGAATTTATTCTCCGGGGGTCATGAATTTTAAAAACTGGGGGTAGGGGATAGGATTTTGGGGGTGGGCTTTGCATATGCAGCTTCTGGGATGAAAAGAGGACTCGAGCGTATTATCGGGTTGGGGCCCCGTATTACGGATGGAACCCGGGAGCCCACGTTCTCGCTCTCTTTCCTCTCTTTGGGCCCCCCACCCCCACCTTGCCCACCCTCTTGTTCTTTCTTTATTGCCTCTTTTGGCTCAAGTATATATGCTGAGCTCGGGTCCTTTTAACGCACGGCTAAAGAATTTCCAATGAGGCTTCCACCAGTCGTCCGGATTACAGGGAAAAGGAGGAGACAAAGATGTCGACTGTCGTTGTGTGTGTGTTTTTTTAGTCCTTTTTGGAGGTCTTCCGACATTGCTCTTTTGACGTTTTCTTTGGCTACGAAATGAAGGGAAAAAAATCACAACAAACAGCACTTTGATGTCTTCTTTTTTGTAGTTCGTCATCGAATTGTTCAGCGATGTATGCATAAAAGGCAAAGTGTGTTAGCTGACGAATCTTGGCTTGGAAAATAATATTGTTCTAAGTTTCTCGATTGATTTTTTTAGTTGACAGTTTTTTTTTCACTCTTGTCTTTTGATGTATTCAATTTCGATGCTTTCGTCTTGTCCAAAATAATGAGTACTAAAATGAGACGTGTAGGTAATTTTTAACCTCTTTTATTTAACTTACTCTGAGATTGAAATGGTTCAACATTTTTTCAGCTCATTTTTGTTAGGTTCCCGTTGATCTACATAGCTGAAATTTTGAGCATATTTATTATGTTTTTAGCACTTTTCAATAAAATTATTTGTGTTATTTTGTATTTAGAGTGACAGATTATCTATTTTTTAAAGATATTTTACTGGTTGATAAAATATTGGGTGACAAAATAGAAATCCATTTTTACATATAGAATTAATTTAAAATTTAGTTTTGATTTTTTTCCTTGAGTTTTCAAAATTTTAAATTATTTGTATGTATTTTTTTCTTCTGTTAATTGACTAAAACGCGTAAAAACAAAATAACAAGTCGGGATTAGTTTTTTTTCCGTCTGTAAGTGTTT
>JAQIWH010004609.1:0-16542 GCA_034695005.1 Cryptops parisi
CATTACATTACAAACTCATATATCCGAATATGATGAGACCAAGACTGTTTCGGATAAACAAATATTTGGATAATCCGGAATTTCAACGTATATTCACGGTTTGGTATTAATACAACATTGTAAAATTTACAAAAAGTGAACATTTAATTAAAATTTAATGAATAATATGTATGTATGTATGTACAGTATTAACTTACAATCTATTTGTTTGATAATTATCCATAGTTATCGATAATGTCAATGACTTTTCGATAATGTATCGATTTTTTTTAATACTTAATCTCATCTCATCTCATCTTTAATACTTTTAATCTTATTTTTCAATTTGAAATACCATATCTTACCTAATTCGGATAAACAGGAATTTAGGATAATCACGATTCGGATATTCGAGTGTTTAGTGTGAATATACAGTACATTATAAACTTTATGTACTGTACAGTATGTTGATTTGTATGGCTCTTCCTATTCATCCAATAACTATCATCGCGATTACCTTTGTAATCGTGACACTATGTTGTCGTGATTTTTAACTCACTGTACGTTTTCGCACATTTATAAAAATGTTAAAAAAATATGTAGGATGTTATATATTGTACATATATATGTTGTATATGCAAACAATACAGTATACAAGATAGTTTACTTTCAAATGAATCTGAAATTATTTCGTTGAAATAAATTGTTTCCTCATTCATCGATAATAACGATAATGGAGCAAATGCTGGTTTAAGCTGGAAATACAGTATTCATGTACAGTACACGTATTGCAAAATAACGGCTATTTCCTGAGAGTGAATATTTTTTGTATGTCACGAACATAAGGTTAAAAAAATGGATTCAAAATGATATGAATGTTAGGCTCAATAACCGAATTTCGCTCACTGGACGAAAAATAAACGACCACAACGCGTTGTGATGTTATAGTAGTAGCATAGAGATAAAAGTTAGCTAAGAATATAGTTTAGTTAACTTCTTCGATCTCTCCACGGTTTTACAGTATTGCAAAGTAAAACCACCAGTCAAGGTGAAAAGTTATAGTGACCCAGTAGAGAGTGATATGATGACAATGAAGGATCTGGTGTAAAAGGGTGTTAAGTGACATTTTTATCAAAAAACGACTTAAAAACATTTTCGAATGTGTTAGGTGCAATTTTCTATTTCCCTGACGCATGACTGTGAGCAAAACATCAATACGTGCAAAGATATTAGTGCAAGGAATGTAAAGTTGCCCATAGACAGCAAGGCACGTTCAGGGCTTCAAACGCGTTTTCCTCGAAATTGTAAAAAATGCTACTTTTAACACACCTTTTCACACCAGGCTCCTTTCAATTAAATGATTCGACAATCCGAAAAAGTGAGAAGTGCAATTAAAACTTCACGAAATTCATTAATTTTGGATTTTTAACTTTTGGTCGGATTTTAAAATTTGAACGAACCCTCCACCACCTCACTCATCCACACATTCACCTCCACCTTACTAACACCAACACGTAACTGAAAAAACGAACTAAATATAAAAGAGTACAATGAAAAAAAATATGTAACTCACATTCTACTCTACAATGAAACCACGTAGAGTTTAAAAAAAAAGAAACTAAATCGAGAAGCTATACGAAAGAGAAAAAACTTGAAACCATTTTAGCTTCCTAACAACGAACTTCTCCGAAATGATATAGTTAGATATAATACCACATAGTAACAAATACACATACAGTGAAAAAGATCAAATAAAAGAGAAGTGGTGAGCGTGAAAACAACTTCCACCTGAGCATCGCACGCAATCATATTGTTACTTCGCACCAACTCTGTTTCTCACAGAAGAAAAGGAGTGTCAAAAAGGGCGTGAAAGAAAGACAGACAGAAAAAAATTGAGAAGGGGGATGAAGGGGTACTTGATATAGATATATAAAAAAAGTGTGTGTGGTGACCGTTTTCTCGATTCGATTGCACGAGCGGACGTGGCCGTGAGGGAATGGATAGGAAATAAAATTTTCGTCGTGACGCGCAAGCAAGCAAAGTATGGTTGAAACGAGTTACGTCTGCGCATGCCCAGTGGGCATCTCGAGTTGTTCTCATCACCGTCTGGCGGAAATCAAGTTTCACTTCCGTAACGGTGAGGAAGAACACATGGTCAACTTCTCCTCCTCTTTGGTTCACCTCTTGTTCTTTTTTTGTCTCGAGGGTAACGACAATCAAAGATGACAGCCAAAGAAACATCCAGTCCACTTATAATCGTTTGTTTCTCCACCTTTTCCGTAAACAATACTTAGTACTTTTTTTTCTCTCTTATAGTGTAGTGAAAAAAAAGACACTTTCTAAAACTTGAAACATAATTTTATAACTTAACAAGTATAAAAAAAAAATTGTTTTTTAGCACAAATCTGTATTAAGTATTTATTCCGATGGATTCACGACAATGAATGATTGTTCTGACCAACTGTATGTAGTGAACTATATGCATATAAATATATGTATATTTTATTTATTTATTTAAATTAAAACGGTCCATAAGGTCCACAGGGTACAATACAACAGAAAACATCACAAAACACCAAAAGCTCAACTAGACAGCAAAATATGATCAAATAACAATTTTTCAAATTCCTGGTACTAGCAAATAGCCCGTCAAAAATGACAGAAAAGTTTTTTTGTGTTAATTATAAAACTCATTGTTTCATCTCATGTTGCTCTGCAACATGTTCAGAGCATCGGCAACACTCTACATGAAAAAAAAAAAAACACGAATTTGTCAGTAGTTCCGAATTGAAATTGAGATTGCTCTACATTTGTGATAGATTCAATTGTCACGCGGGACCAATCGGTGCACCAAATTTCAAGTCCCTAAGACGCCCGGAACCTGGTTAAAAATAACATCCATGATTTGAAATATTGAACCTTTTTTTGAAAACCGTTTACTAAGACGCCAGGCCAAGTTGAATCAAAGCTTTTAATAATTAAAAGTAACAACGGTGGTGCGTCGATAGAATTTTCTTCACAATTCAATGTTGTATTAATTTTTCATATTTCACAAAAAATTGTTCGCTATCACGTTGTTGCAATGAATACAACAACGTTTTAAAAAGCAAAAAAAAAACAACAAACAAACACGACTTGCCTATTGAACGCAATGGTGTGAAAAACATGAAATAGGATATCAGTATCGGAATCCGAACAATTCCATTCTCCGATAATGGCTTTCTCTTTCCAGTAAATCGATAAAAGTGAAACAAAAACTTTTCTTTGAACAACGAAATCAAAAAAAAAACAAAGAATGCATTTGTTCTCGGGCTACAGACTAAAAGGTATTTCAAAATTAAAAGAAAAACCAAAAACAAAAACCGCAACAACAAAACACTTTCGAAAAGTGTTAAGACAAAACGACCAACTTTTATAACTTGAAACTAAAATCGATATATAAAAGACTGGTATAAGTGCTATTTTTTTTTCTCCGTTAAGTCTTAAGCTTTTGCTTTGGATATGGGCCAAATATTGGCATTATGATTATCTCCAAAGTGGCAAACTGACTCACGAGCTATCGTTTATTAAATTACGCAATTACCACACCGAGATCAGCAATCCATATATGGCTTTATAAGTTTGTTAAATTCGAAAATAAAAGTTTTAATTTTTCACTAAAATATGAAAAATTAAATAGTTTTAAATTAATTTTTAATAATTTTAAATCAAATTATTTTGTTCTTTGGACACTGAAAATATCTTTGTTAATTATTAATGAAAATATTAGGCACTTTGTGGTTAGCTG
The DNA here is from genome assembly GCA_034695005.1 of Cryptops parisi. NCBI lineage: Eukaryota > Metazoa > Arthropoda > Chilopoda > Scolopendromorpha > Cryptopidae > Cryptops > Cryptops parisi. The sequence goes on from JAQIWH010004609.1 coordinate 3,767, forward strand.
AGAAACCTGTTCCTACTTGAACAATGGGTTTGGAGACCAGTTTAGGTTAAAAATATACTTAATAACGGTCTTTTTGAGAGGTGGTCGTTTAGAGAAGTTTCACTGTATTTATTATAAATACAGTGAAAGAAACTTCTGTTTATTTCAGAAGTTCACAATAAACAGAACTTTACTCCTGTTTATTTCAGAACGGATTACTTGCTTAAAAAGTAAGTAACTGGTTACTTACTTAGTAACTACTAAGTTTTAGTAACTACTTTAGCAACTGGTGCCGCAGAAATCGCCCATGAAGATGTTGTTCTCTTCTACACCAAAGAGAACGACAATACACGTTGTGTATGGTTTTCCTTGTGTGCTAGGTGTGGTTTTACTCGCTGCTACGGAAACATTTTTTCCACGGACAGACAGAGAGCGCCACTTGTCTTTCTTGTTATAGCCTAATTTCACGCGGACATGTATGTTATAGTACATTGTATAAAAGTTTTTTTTTATGCAGATAATTTAATATTAGTTGAAAATTATCACATTAACCTATAGGTTAATTGACGTTTTCTGGAACAAAGCTGTACTGTAATTTGTGTCTTTTGAACAAATCAATTTTGCGAAAAGCAAAGTTTATCCTTTGTTTAACGGAAGTACAATACGGCAGTTAACGCAGTCGTAATTGTATTCCAATTGGTTTAAAAAGCTTTCGAATCAAGATTGTTTCAGATTCAATTGAGTGTGCAATAAAATAGCTCGTGTTGTTGTTGTTGTTGTTGTTTCTGTTTATCGATCGGACTCGGTTTACGCTAACAATCTCGAATTTAACTACATCTTCGATAATTCCTTTAATAATGAAATATTTATTTAAAAACATCGGAAACATAAAACCAACGTAAATAACAAAAAATATATATAATTAAATGTAACCGACTGAAAGAAAACATAGACATACATACAAAATAAAAACAAAGTAATGTCACGAGTCATTACATAGTAAAGGTGATGAAGTTAAAATGCACACGTGAGCACTACAACTAGTAATTCAAGTCACAACGACAAAACAAAAGAGTCACCAACAAAGAAAATCTTACGTTGCATAATGTATGTTGTCTGTCGACACATGTTTAACATCAGAGCCAAAAGTGCATCTTAAAGAAGATGGAACTTATTTTTTTTCTTCCATTTTGTGTCTACACAAGACTGAGGGGACTAATGAAAAACACCACAGCAAGCATCTCGGAAAAACAGTAAAAAAAAGAAGTAAAGTCCTAGCGTTTGTACTTTTCTTGAAAAAAAGAGTTAAAAAAAATATAAAGTGAAACGGTTCGATTCACTCTAAAAAAGGGGTGAGTCGATGTTTAAAAACGTAATAAATGTTAGATATATTACCACCGTTAGTACTGACACTAACCCCTTCACACTCAGCCTAAGTGAAAGAAAAAAAAGGGGGAGGGGGGAGATATAAAAAAGCTGCTGTGTCAGCACACAAAAGAGAAAACTCCACAGTCGGTGTCCAAAAACAAAAAAATTCACACCCCTCGACAATTTCTCCCAACCAACCAAATCTGATTAACACCACGTAGCGAATGGAAAAGCTAATCGGATTGCTTTTCGCTACTTGTGTGTGTGACGTCAGCTTTCTGTTTTCTAGTTCCTTTTCAAGAGTTGTTTGTTAGTTGGCGCTAAGTAAGTCTTATTTTCTTTCTTCAGCAACAGTTACTTTTTTCTTTTATACAACTCTCGCTGAAATGCAAAAATCGTAAAGAAGAGAAATAACGGAACTTGTTCTCCGGTTGTCTTTTCAAGTTGACGACAGTTTCGAGCACCGCTTACTTGTCAACTAAACAAACGGAAGAAAAATCCACCAACCAACAACGACAACGCTTTCTGACGTTATTGACAAATCACAGAAATGACAGAAACAAACAATAACAAAGAAAGATGAAACGTGCTTAATTAAGTGCTTTTCATAAACCACCGGAAATTGGGGGTTTAGAAATTGTGGTACACTATCCAACAAGATTATTTTTTTGGGACGTTATCATTACTAATCTTTCTTTTACGTCTTTAGCAAACTATGCGATCAAAATATTAGCTGAGTGCGATGGAAAAATTAAGAACGCCCCCTCGTCAATATTCACGGGCGACAGAAAAGTTGGTTTCTGCTGTCGAACTTTGATGTCGCCCACGTTGATTGGCGAGGGGGCGTTCCTAATATTTCTGTCGCACTCGGCTCATTTTTCGATCGCAAAATTTGCTACGTGCCTAAACCTATACTGTATATATATAATAATTGGCAATAGTGGTTAAGGTCACTGAATGTTTTCATAGCAACGCATGTGAATGCATAGTTGTCACCTCAACAGCCACTGGCTAAGAAGCGTCACATCTATTTTCTCGATAGCTATTGGATGATCAGCATCACATCACATGATACTCAACCAAACATTTCCCGTCATTATTGACCGGTTCACTTCTAGTCTCCAAATGATTATTTTACATATCACAAATTCTTCAAATTCTCCTACTTAAAAATCCAATTCTATAAAATATACGACTGTTGTTTAGATGACGATACTTTGAGGGCGATTACCACTTAACTGTTCCAGTACCCAAATACTACAAAATAAACACTTTCAGGCTTGAAAATTCAATACAAGCCTCCAATTGCAAACTGCAAATCAATTCCACGCCAAAAGAGATTTATCCATTTAATACAAGGGGTTTGAAATAACGAGTTAATGTCGCTCTATCCGTGTCAATTTGGAAACCAATTGGTTACCTGTGCACCCACCATTTAACGACATTTTCAACTCGCCATCATATTTGTTCCCATTCATCACAACTGTCATCGAATCGTTTTCCAACACCCATAAATTTACTAACGACATCGATAATTGGAGAGAAAGGGGGGGGGGGTGTACACCTACCACATTTGTATAACAAACGAATATAGTGAATGTTAAATCCCCTTTCAACGCATCTTGTCTCGCATCATCATCACTCTCATTAGCCTCGCACACTTAACGTTTGGTGACTAAACAACAACAACAATTCGAAACAAAAGTAAGAAAAAGACCAAGTAGGAGAAAAAACCACAGGAAAAAACACATATACAACGAGAGGCTTTTCGCAGTACATAAAGGGGGTTTACCGAGTTGAATTGCACAGCTTCAACAACCAAAGCCGAAGCAATTTGCGGATGAGTGTCAGCCTTTGTTTCTCGCCTACTACTGTTTTCTGAGTGAAAAGAGAATGAAACAGGGGGCTACGAAGAAGAGACTCTTCGCGGTCTGTCTCTAAAACCTAACAAAGCACACACCACCAACGAAACGACCTAAGGTTTTATTCCACATTAGCCAATAGGCGAGTCGTGTCGGATCGTATTGCGTTGTTGGACAAAGCGCTTCAACTTGGGACAATTGTTGTTTGGTTGTTTTCTCCACGCTTCAGAAATCAACACCACAAGTTGAAATAGAGACAAAATACAACTATAAGAACCACCATAAAACGCCCCATTTTCTCATCACCCCTTTCCCGATGACCACTTATTGTTGATTTTGTTTTTATGAAACTAAGACAAGTTGGATAAAAGAAATAATTAAATGAACGAGAGTTAAAAAACGGTTTGTAAAATATGAACACACAAGTTGAATTTCCAAATCAATAACTAAAAATAAAAAATAATAAAAATTCATTAACTATCAATTGAGGAGTTGGGTGGAATAACTTCAAAAATGTAGGTTTGAAGTTCTCTAGATAGAGAGAAAAAATTTCTAGCACCTTTCAAATTTAAGATTAAATAAAATTCCTATCAGATGAATATCTATTTAAATAAAAGACACTGTCTGTAACGCATTCTCAGAAAGCTTTGCCCCGGCCCAGTTAGCGTTGCATGTGCCTGAAGCGCACTTGCACTGTGCACGCGCCTATCGACGGTTGCGCATTGTATTGCGGGAGAAACAAAGAGCTAAGCGTGAGTAGTCAGTATCTTTTCCATTGTTTGGGAGTAAAACGAGCGAGTGAAACAACCATGAACAAAAAGAAAGAATTCACAAAAAATTAAAGATGTACAATAGTCGCGTTTCATACTCGTACTCCAAAAAGTTCGAAAGTACAAATTATAGACAATCCAGCGCTTCATGCTGTAGACAGGTCTAAAACGATTTAATATATGCATTTTAAAGAATAACGGCGTAAAGTATTAAAATTATTTATGCCATTGTAACCATTTCATTCTTGTTGATCGCAGTTGTGACGTCGTAAAAACAGTAGGAACATATAAATTGTCAACACGTCACGAAAACATTTTTCCCAATCTTTCAACTTACTTCAAAATTCAACTAAAATTTTCTCAAAGTAAACACTTGTGCGTTCACTATAAACTAAATGTACAAACAAACAACTTTGCAAAAATGTCGTTTTTCTCATTCACAAAATACGCAATTCAAAATACAAACATTTAAAATTAAGTGTTTCGTACTATACTATTCTCGATAATAGAAAGTTTTAAAAGGTTTTAAAGTATATTGAAATAAAAACACACAAAAAAAATTAAATAAATAAAAACAAACCAGGCAAACATGGCGGTCGTTTTGACGTTTTCACGGTGCGTCGAATTCGAGCGAGTTGTTAATTAAAAGTGATGAAAACGAAATGATGTTGGTCATGCATCTTGCGTTGCTTTTAACTCCTAGTCATCATCATCATCATCATCATCTCATAAACATCAAAATCGTTCCGACTTACTCAAAATCGTGGAAAAGAGAAACTCAATAAATTTAAAAGAAAAACAACGGAAAAAAATCGAAAAATTTCTTTAAACGTGCTTCATCGAGCATAAATGGGTGTACACACTCGGATGGTGACAAAAAAGCAATTCCAATTTAGTTTAAAAAGAAAATGGAATCCACACCATTGGGTATTACATGGTCGAATTTTTCGTTTTAATTCATTGAACTATAAAAAAGATAAAAGTTACACAACCCTACATACTTGCAAGTAGTTATCTCTGGTGTTTTTGAGTACAGGTATCGCAATTTTTAATTTTTTTTTTATTTTGATTAGCAAATTTAATTTTTTTTTTTTAATTTTAGAAGTTTAGCAAAAATCAAATTTCAAAGACTACTATTTGAATTTCGCGCCACGTTAATTTCTATCTTTCTTCATTTACTAGATGGCGTTTACTTTCGCTATAGATAAAACGGAATGTTTGCGGTACACCTTTTTAAATAAGTCGTTCGATCGGCTTAATAAATAAACAGCAACGTAACGTTATGTAAATGATAGTATATGAATGGGAGAATTACTTACCACATACTTAATTAACACATAAAGTGCTGAAAGTGTCCACCATCCTGCGAAATATAGTGCAAAAGCAAAAGTATTGTTTATACAGCATTTGGGTGAAGCCCCATGCTGTGTCTCAAACTTAAGGGAGCTAACGCGACTAAATAGACACAAGTCGAAAAAACGTCAAAAAAATCGTTGTAGCCGTTAAACCCGTTCTTAGCCACAACGACGCCATCTACAAGTAAACTTTCACATTTCATGACTGTTCGAGGGAAATTACGTTTCACATACCACCATGGTCACCAAGTTATAATAACCGATTGAAAAGTCGAAATCGGAAGTTTAGTTGGGAGAATATTGGAATATACTCTCAACAATGAATGGCTGCTCACAGATAGTACACTATAAGTAGGTAGTAAACCATTCATCTTTGTGTACAACAAGGTGTGGACTTGAAATGGCTTATGTAGGTATATCGTCAGCAAACACTTTTCGAGAAAAAACGGACCCTTCGTGTGACAAAATCTCAGCATTGACTGGACACTGATCCGTATAAATATGTTACAACAAAATGTTCCACAACTCCAACCTATGTTCAAAATTTCAGCTTTGTAGGTCATCGGAAACCTACCAAGAAATAGTTCAAAGATGTTGAACCATTCCAACCTCAGAGTAAGTTAAATAAAAAAAGGTTGAAAAGAGCAAAAAGAAAACTGTATGTTATTTAATGCAGCCTTTCATTATTTTCTTCAAAACTCTTTATTTCATACTGAACCTTTGATATAACTCAATTAACTGATTTAAAAAAAAATAATGTAAAAATAATATTATCGACATATATCTAAATCATTCATGCAATTTCTAAGGTTTTCCTGTCGTTTTCTTAAATGAAGAAAAAAAAAACAAAACCTGACAAAGCCAACCAAATTTCATACCAATCAAGTGAACCACGTTCAAAACACGGTTTATGTTTCCAAAAAAAAAAAATAAATTCGAATAAATGAAATGCTTAAAGATTTCATTTGTTTGTTCTCTCGTGATGAAAACAAGAAAAATTGAGAAAAACAAAAATAATAATGAAAAATAAAAGTTTTTGTTTTCTTAAAATAAAAACAATAAAAATGATGATTACCCGTCAAAATTCTATTGCGATCATAACCAAATAACAATACACGGGGTGATCCAAAAAGTCGCACTACTTTTCATAACAAGATATTTCCAATCTAAAACCAATTTATTTTATAACATAATATTTAAATATAAAAATGAGTATATATAAAAAAAAGAAAACATTTAAACTTTTTCAATATATTAAAGAAAAAAGTGAAATATAATGAAAATATATTCAAAATTACATTATTGTTGTTTTAGTCGTTTGACTGCTCCGGTTGCTATGGGTTTTCATTTGTATTTTTTCTTACAAGTCGAAATCAATTTTTTTGTGTGTTCATTTTCGATTTAATATCTTTTTCGCAAAATGACAGCAGAAAGCCTCTAGCCTTTGGCCAATTGTAATTTGGAAACAAATGCACACCATCATCCCTTCAGGTTATTTCCAATAACTTTAAAAATAATCGGAAAAAACTAGAAAATCGACAACTCACAGCAGTATAAGTTATATAGATATTTAAAAAAAAGCAATGCCAAAACGTTGATAAAAAAAAGTAAGATCACAAAAAATGCTCAATCGTTTATCTCCAGGAAAAAGATTCCCTTAAAAAATGAACCAATGATATTGAAATACTAAAGAAAAATGACCATGTGATCATTTTTCAGCTTTTGTTTTACTTTATCTCGATAGTCTTCAAACTTCTAACAGCCGTAAAACCCTAAAATTGTAATAATGTTTTTGGAGTTAAATTGTCTTAAAATGTAAAATGAGAACTAAAATGCTTTAAAATAAGAATTTAGTTATCTACGATTGATTTTGGTGTTCACCAAAATTCATATTTTACAGCTGACTATATTTAAATAGCTTTTAAAAACCCGTCAACTTGACGGGATCATTAACTTGGAACGGGTGATGACGTCACATGTGGACGGTCTAAATATAACTTAAAATCGAAATTGCTCAAAGTTTACTTAAGTTTTAATTAGCATAAATTGAATTTCGCATAAATCGAAACATACAAAAATAAAAAAAAATGGATGTTTTGGATTTAATTTTATGCGATCGGTGAGTCATTCGATTTTTGATTTATGCGAGTTATGAATAATTCCATTTTTAATTTGTGCACTTTTCGATTTATTTATTTACATATATATGCAATCTTTTTTACATTGGACTTATGCGGTTTTTGATTCACGCGGCTTTTGCCTTATGCACTTTTGTTAACATTGGACTATGCAGTATTATGATGAAAGCCTGTAGATGGCAGTAATTCCCAGCTCGCTCACTCACTCACACATAGGGGTAGGTACCGGTACTTGGGGTTTAACGAGGGCACCGAATGGCTTTCACAGCTATGCCATTTGGCTCTCAGACTTTATTTAAATTAGAAGTACAGAATGATGATGAGATGAGGATGATAAACATAGAACAGGGTTTTTTTATGATGCAGGAGAAAACGGGAGCACCCCGAGAAAACCTGCCTCCATGGTGTCCAACCCCGAACTGAATCCACATGGCACAAGTGGGAGGCAAACCCGGGCCACTGCCGCCAGAGGTGACCACCAGGCCACCACGGGACCACACTCACACATAAACTCCCTCACGAACTCAAAAGAACTCACTCACGATAGTGAAGTTATATAAACAGTATGAAAAAAGTTGCCAACTTTTTGAGTTGACATTTCTGTGGAATTGCCCATAAAAGAAACAAGTCGCGAAATGTTGAAAAATCGTCATTATAACCAATCACGAATATTATCAAAAACATTGATTAAATACACATTAAGACCATTGTCATAGTTAACGTTGCACAACCATCAACATAATTTCTAATAAACACTCGGAAAAAGTTTGTTTCAAACGCGTTCATTTTTTAAATCAAAATAAAGAAAAACAATCGGTGGTGAGTATAAAACGTGGAAGTAATGAGGTTGTCTTTTTACGACAGGTAGTCTATATAGAAAACAATATGAAAAGGGTAATGGCCTAAAAAGAAAGACAAGAAAAAAAGGAGGAATAAAAAAACAGAAGGGGGAAGACACCTTCAGTTGAGGAAAAAAACCCAATAATAACAACAACAACAACAACGAAGGAAATGGGTTCTATAGTGTGTGTGTGTTTCTTTTCCAAACTCGACCGCATGTTCCCATAATTACAGTAATGGCTTCGAGAATTAGATTGGGCGCCGGTCCTAAATGGCGCCTTTATTTTTCCTTCTTTTATTTGATTTTCTTCTTCTTCTTCTAACACCAAACCGTCGTCAAAGGTAGTAAAAGTGAGAAACGAGATATTACGAGACAAGATACGCGCACAAAACGTAATAGAATAAAAACAAATAAAAAAAAACCGCATATAACAAGTTAATAACCTTCTCCTTTAAAACACTCCGGATTTATTAAATTATTATTAAATATGCAAGGTAACCATTGTTTTATGTTGACCCCCTCTCTCAATTTTTTTTTTTTTTGCGATTTCGCTTTTAATCGTTTGCTTTAAAACATAAATCATGTTAGAAGTATGAGGTTTACTAATCGTGAAGAATGTTGTTAAAAATAAGTTTTACATAGTTCTACTATATGAGAATTTCAGATTTATCTTTAAAAAAAAATTTTTATATTCGATTTATGCGAGTTTTGATTTTTGATTTCTGCGAATTCTAATTCAAGCGAATTTCGATTTATGTGAATCTAGATCAATGCGATGTTTGAGTAATGTGTGATATGACACATTAAACAAACTAAAAAGTTTAGTTCCTTATAACACATATGATAATTGGAACAACTTACCAATTAGAATAAGACGGTTTGTTCACATTATAGACAATACCTCTATGAAATCTTGTAAAAAATTTGATAGACTCCTTTACACACATATTCTATGGATGCAATAGTTTTAATTTCAATTAGTTCTTATATTTTTTGTTTTTTTGTTTGATTCCTGTAGCCATACAGTGGCGATCCCTTGGATTGTTTAGAGAAAAAAATAAAATAAAGTAAATAAAAATATGCGAGTTTTGAGTAATTCCATTTCTGATTTCCGCAATTTTCGATTCAATTAGTGTGATTTTTGTTGCACTGACTTAATGCAGTTTTCGGTTCATGTGGTTCTAACTTTATGCAATTTTTGGTACATTGACCAATCTCTAATTGGATTATAAAAGACCGCTCACTAGCTATAAAAGCGCCACCGTATGTGAAAATACCGAAATAGATACTCTAACTGTGACGAATATTGCGAAACAATATAAGTCAAAACAATGAATTGCGTAATAAAACTTTCCCGTCACTTTTGACGGGTTATTTGCTAGTACAGTATATTACCACACCTGTAGATGGCAGTATACGTTCAATTCCGTTCAAACACGTTCAATTCATTATAAGCGCAAGTTTTTTTGTCATATCCTTCAAGGAAAACGTTGAAATTGTTATCTTTATGTATTTATCCCCATGGGATGCGTAATTTTTAAATAAAATAAAAAAAAATTCCCAGCTCACTCACTCAGAAACTCACAAACTAACAAACTCACACTAATACAAAACGTATAATAATAACGAAACTTGTCTTCCTTATTTAAACTATTATCTGTCTTCCCTATCGCCATCCACCATAACTCCACTAAATAGCATGGATGTCTTGCAGAGAAGCCGTTGTAGGAGCAACCCTCTATTGTTGTATCAATTTTTATTTCGGTTGCAGTATTGAAAATAAATAAAACAAAAGTGGATTCTTACTAAATGGTCCATTAAACGATTTGGGCTAAATTCGCTTTGTTTTGCAGAACTTAACATGCAAAATGTGCTTTTCTCACTGAGATCTGCTTGTTTTTATGAAAAATTTGAAAATTAAACAATTTGAGCTAAATTCGCTTTGTTTTGCAGAACTTAACATGTGGTTAACAGTGGCTACAACTTTCTAAATATAACTAAGTATCTACGACTTATACTTTCCAATATAACAATGCGATTTACTGTTTGTAACAACGCCAAGTCAATGCAAGTACCACCATTGTAAAGATCCCGATGAAGGCGCTATAACAGCATTTCCAAAACTCAAAATTATCATTGTAATAACATTTATAATATTACCATGGAACTCTACTTTTTACTCATCTTGTATACACATATATACACTACAATAGTATATACTACACATATTTACTCACTTAAACGTATATTACATACAGTAATATTTTGTAAAAAAAAATTAATATAATAAGAGTGGCGCTAGTAAAATCCTATGGATTTATACACGTATCAGGTTTCTTGCCAATTGGCGAAAGAGTCCGAGATTTTTTTTTTAATCTAATAAATGGCAGAATGGGAGACACTTTATTGGCACTAACATCACGGAGGCTGTAATAACATACTGTCCTCGCCATGTTGACGTTCGTTACGCCCCATCTTTCGGCCATGGAAATCGAGAAAGAAAAAGTTAATAGGAATCGTCCGAACCTTGGGACGTTTTGACGTGAAAATCGATAGCGACAGCTTAAGGTGACATATTGGTTCTGGGGGGCAAATTGAGTTTGGGTTACCTGAGAACCCAACTTATAGGGAAACGTGTGCCCCCTCCCTCCCACCCACACATACTTTCTCCATTAATGAAAGTAAACGCCCATCAGCACCACAAAACTCCATTTCTTTTTAGTCTCAACTGCTTCCTCTTCCCCTTTTTTATTTCAAAAGGTAAAGTGAAAAAAAAGAAGCTTTGCTTGGACTGTTCCATTTATTCGAAGGGGGTCAATAATGCAAATCGATGTAAAGCAAGACAAAAGATGGCGTCTTTCTAAGAAAAAAATCAACCCATCGTTTCTTGATTTCACATATTTCTTGCTTATTTCACAAAAAACCAAGACTTTAAAACAAAACAAAAATTAAATAAACAAGTACAGGATCTGTATTCTTGATATATCCTTGATTTTTGTTTCGCAAAAATGACACATGAGTAAAAAATTACATATGAAAGGCTTCGGGCAATATAATAATAAGCCGCATTTTTAAAAATTGTTCAGAAGAGCGGTTTTTCTGGTGAGAAACTCCATAGAATACCATGTTGAGCAACAAGGTGATTCTCTATATTATGCTATCGGTTTATGGAAAATCCAAGAAGTGGTCAAGCAACAAGCTAGAAACAGTACTGAAAAACAGATTGATGTAAAAATATCATTATTGGAAAATGTGTGGTTTATCACTACCATCACCCGAAGTCTTTCAAATAACAAAATTCTTATAAAGTGGCAAAACTTGAACGTTGAATAATTTAATTGGTAAAACTGCAATAATTTTCACAAAATCGAATAATCGTGAAATATTTTTCAAAATATAACAATCTGGTTTTATCTAAACCCATATTAGCGAAATCACACAAATGAAAAATGTCCTGCATATTGTGAAGGGCATCTGTGACATGCAAAAATTGAGCAATTTTAAGTAGCAAAATTCAGAGCAACTTTTGAACAACTGTGACGTCAGCTTTTTTGCCAATCAATGAAAACTGGTTGGCAAATCGCGATTCGCTTGCAAACTTAGTTGTCATTGATTGGCAAGAAAATGACGTCATTTTTTGTCCAAAAAATGGCCATACCTAAAATTGTGCAATTCTGTGACAAGTAGGCGTGTTGGGCTACTTGGGTTTTCTAAAGACAAAACAACTTCAAGAAGATAACTTTGAAACATAAAAATAAAAAGTGAACCAATACAAGTCGTCCTCGATTAATGCGAGTTCCTATATTGCGATTTAATATGCAACGACAAAAATCCATCAAAACGCTTGTTGTGTGATATTTTCGCTATGATGCGATTTTGCGCTGGTTCACATATTACTGAACGCTAAAGTTTTGTCACTTCATTTAAATTTTGATTCGTGCGAAATTTGCGCACAACATGACCCTTACATAAAACCATATTATATAACTTTTATTGTTTTTCCATCACAAAGTAAATGTAAAATGAAAATTGAAAATGTGCTTGTTTTCATTCTGTTGGGTCTCTCCTACTTCAACCAATAAGAAGTATGGGAAGCCACGACGTCACTATGTCGCTCTTCACTATCATATGAAATGGCTTCTGGTCATGATTGCTCATGTTCATGGATATTAAACAGAAACCATAACAAAAAAAAATTATTGTTTTCATTTGCTGTTTTTTTGTTTTACTTCTTCTGGCTACCATTTTCTTCCGGTAGTTTTTTGCTGGAAGTGTTTCTTAGCGAAAACAACCCAGCGAACAAACAATGGACCGTATCATTTTTCTTAAGGGATGAACGAAAATTATGAATTCCCCAAATGACGAAAAATGAATTTATCAAGATTCTTAGGCAGGCAGCAAACTAGCATTCAATACCTCAATCATTTTGAATGGGCATACGTTTTGAGTGATAAAAAGTGGGC
>JAQIWH010004610.1:0-16541 GCA_034695005.1 Cryptops parisi
ACACACACACACACACACACACATATTAACAGTAAAATATTTTTGAAAAAAAAACAACTGTATTAACAAAGTGATCTGTACGTATCTAAATGATTTATTACATGTGGCATTTTGTACTGTTTTAAAACGTTTTTTTTTTTGTGGATACTTTAAAATTTTAAAAAGTGGTTACTGTCCCGTTCCCTTCAATTGTAGTTGTTATGGTGTCTTTTTTGTTATATTAACATAGTGTCTTAAAATTATATCGTCTAACGATAAGTGAAATACGGTATACAGTATGTTTGATGTCGATCTACTGAACGTGGCAGTGAAAGGAAGTTACATCGTTCAGATTTGTTAAAAAGCCTGAATATTAATTGAAACGTATTGCTAAAATATGAAAATGGACATGTGCAAAAATGTGCATCATTGTCACATAAATCCATTAACATCAAGAAATGATAACAATTTACCAAGTTTGTTCATCTATTAAAATGTGTTTTTCCTACATCTCTAAAAATTCTTAAACCTGATTAAAAAGAAATGGTTCATTAGAAATGTAATCTCATAAGATTTAAGTTAATCCAATTATTGTGTCATAAACCTAACTTTGTAGGATATTTTCTAAGCTGGCACAACACAAAAAAAAAAGCTTTTGGGAACAACTACTAACATCCGAAGAAATTCATCTAATTATAGCAATAATCCCAAATAACAAATTATTAAAAATATACGAGCGTAGTATCTTACTCATTTAGCAGAATACCCTTAATCTATTGCGATATTTCTTAGCTTGAAGCTTTTACGTTCATTACAAAAAATGGTTATTAAAAGTTACGCTGATGGAACGTACACAATTAGAACCTACATAAATAAAAAAGCGTTATAAATAAAATTATAGTTAATTTTAAAAATTTGAAAATAAATAGATCGATTTTCGAAATACATTTTTTATTTTAGCATTTTGATTTGCTTTTATCTTGTTTTAAAACAAGAGTTCGTCTTATATTCATAGGCAATCATAAACTTTCCTTCTTTCATTGTCATCAGTCAGAAAACCACATATCTTACCACAAAATGTGTCTTCAGTTCATAACTTTCTCTTTTTCTTCCTCCTTCTCTCTTATGCACGATATGAGATACCACAAAAAAAATGTGGTATGAATGATGAAGTTTTGTTAGTTCCTTCCATTTTCCACTCGGTTCTTCATTCACCTATCTCTTATTCTTTTTTTTTCGTTACATCATCTTTTTTTTCCATATTTTATTTTATTTTTCTTTACATCCTCGTTTTCAGTTGCAAAGCTTCAACACCACACACAGAGAGAGCGGTAAGGTAGACAGTGCTAACAGTTTTCTACTCGATGTCATTCATTTCAAACTCAGGACTGATTTTTCACTACCTCTCACACTATCGTCAAGAGAGAGAGGGAAAAGTAACGGTTTTGCCGACGAGAAAACCCGGACGAGTGATTTGTGGCAACGCCCCCGGAGTAATAACTCACGCTGCCCTGTTAGCCATGCACTCAGGCAAGGAAAATTTCGGGCAATCTTGTACAACTATGTAATTGAAATCGTGACAAATGACTGCAATTTGAACGCGCGCGCGCGCGCTCACACACACATACACACACACAAACACCATACCAACCAATCAAAAGCCTGTCTCCATATCCACTTGCAATCGGTCTATGGGTGCTTTTACAACTCACTGCTTTCGAAGGTCGTTACATGAACCCTTTCCTCATCCAACAAAGCCAAACGGTACTCTATTTGTCTCAACGTCAAGAAAGTGAGCTGAACTTTTTTCCCCCAAGAGTTTCGCTTGGACTTTAATTTCGAGTATTTTATTTTGAGTTACTTTTGTAACTATTCAACCAGCCAATTTTGCGCACAGTAAACCATACAGTGGTTGAAGTCATATTTCTATGCATCTAACATTTGAAAAGTATAAAAAAAATGCATATGAATTGTAATTTAACCCAATGGGTATCAAAGGAAATCAATATTTACAAGGGTAGAATCGTTTACACTATTGGAAACATCAACAATTTCGAAATCATCTAACAAGTAAGTGGTGAGTTACAAGCCCCACATATCCTTTTCTGGTTTCAAATTTTATTAAATTTACATGTAGTTTACAATTTTTGAAATAAGTTTGAAAACCAGTGTTGTGAAAAATCAAATTTTTTACACAATCCTCGAAAAACAAACTTAAACTCGACTAAATTATGAGTTAAGAACCATGAAAACTCAATTTTCGTCCAAATTAACAGTTTCATCTAAAGGCCTGACACACTCATTTTTTGGTGTGACAAGTTATGGGCAAGCAATTAATTTGTAATTTGCGGATAACTGTGATGTCATCTTCTTGTTAACGAGTTTTCATTAATGTTACAGTTGTTACGTTAGCATCGAAAACGTGATCTCGCATTGAGATCTGCATGTTTTCGATGAATCGCTTTGAAACACGCTATTTGCACACGAATTCGCGTCAACAACTTGTCCGAGTTGCCATACCTAAAAATTGCGATACTCATTCTTGTGACAGGAATCCTTAAAATGCTACAGTTTTACATATCCAAATCCCCATAACCCGGTAACCCAGAAAGCTGAAATTTGAAACGTAAACACAGTCCGCGGTACATTTAATTCTATTAAATTTTGACTGATCAATATCGCGTCGATTTCGAAAATGTCACGTGAAGGTAGTTTTTCTCGTAGAAGTGCTGCTGATGTTCACAACCACATACTTCATTTGAAGCTTTAAGCCAAATTAAGCATTGTTATAAATGAACATACAAATATATTACTTATATAGTTTACTACATACAGTTTATCTGGGCAATCATTTATTGTTGTGAATCCGTTGGAATAAACACTTAACACAAATTAACAAAATTATTTTTCCACGTGTTTGTTTCAAATACGTTTGAAATTTGGTTCAAAAACAAAAGAACAGTATCAAGTCAGATAAAAAGATTGTACTAAAAGCGAAATTTTTTTCTATTACTTGTTTGCAAATCCAAAAATCTATTCAGCTTCGAATTCTTGAAAAGCTGGATCAAACTACTGTACTTTTGGACTTAAGTACAGTACTTTCAAGATAAACTAGTTCAAGGGCTTTTCAAAGTGAACTTAACTGGTTTCATCGAATTTTTGAGCCCAAATTATCGTGGTTTATAATGTTCGTGTAGCCGCAAAAGACGAAGAGTTCCGGATGTACAAAAGACGACAAGTTCAAAAATGCACTAGTAGATGAGCGCCCCCTAATTAATGGCTGTTAAGTGAGTGGTACAAAAGTGGATCCAGAAAAGCAGCAGCTTTACCCAAAATTAAGGCTAATTTTCACTTCCTCGTCTCCCTATAAGTCAGACCTCGCTCATTATGCATTCATTGCCAGCAAATTATGCTTCTCGACTTGTGGGAATTGGCTGTGACAAGTCCTCAACTCGTCTCTACCTTATTCGCCAATTCCCCGAAGCCGGAAAAATCGACTAATTCGTCGTTGGCAAGTTTGTTTTCTTTCTCATAATTTGACTATATGTACATTTACAACAACTTTTATTAACTTTTAAACGAGGCCTCATATTATTCCTAAGTAACATTTCTTTAATGTTTTTTTGAAAAGAAAAAGTGTTGGTAGCAAAATGACAATAATGGTTAAGATTACATAATCAAGTTATCTTAATTAGAAAACCAACGATTAAAGTAAGTGATACACAGACTACTTTAATGACCGTACTGACGTCAAATTGTATGGCGTGGAACCAAATTTTCTGAGTTTCTCAAAATACATTAAGTTAAACATACTTTTACAAACACGTCATTTTTTTACTCTAAAATCGTCAAATTAGCATGAAAACCGAAAAAAAACGGAAATCTATATTTTTTGTTAAGTTAACAGACAAATGGAAATATCTCAAATAGATCCTCTTTAAATGACCTTTGAAAAACAGTTGAAAAAAATATTAAGAGGAAAACTCTGTTTCAAAGTTTTAGTTAGAAATAGAATAAGAAAGTTGAAAGAATTTCAGTTAATTTAATAAAAGCGAAAATTTCATCTGTCATATTAAATTTTAAGCTAATGAAACATGAAATTCAGCCAAGATGACATTCATTTGAATAACTATAAATTCAAACACATCTTCTACATTAAGTTTGAATGTCTCAACTTTAAATTCACCTGTTTGTATCACGATGCGATTACTGTAAAACAAATAGACTATTTTATTTTGTAACTTTAGATATGTACTGAAAGAATTGTTAAAATGTGCACTTGGGAGTTGGAAATTAATCGCGTCATTATTATTTTGTTTTCAAAGATTGGCGCTAGATGGCTCTATTCATAATTGAATTAAAATCCTTTTTTTTTTCAAATACAAAAGCAAAAAATCAACAGCGAAATCCGTACCAAACCAAATATCAACTTTTGTATAAGTATACAAGGGGAGCCAATTATTCTTCTAATTTAATAAAAGTTATAATTTCACGTCATAAACGATGATTAAGTTTTCACTAAGCAATCACTCAACTACCACACACACACTCATTTTGCAGTCTGTACAAACTAACATATCATTCACGTGCATCAAAAATGAGAAAGGGCGGGGATATATCTAATTCTAAATTCTGTATAACTGACGTCACGAAAAAAACAAAAACCAACCCTATCATTTTTCCGCCAAACCTGTATATTTTTTTTTTGCAATGAAAATGTCACTTTTTTTTTTTGTTTACTTTCATCGAATTGGAGAATCCGGAAGGTAACAAAACAACGAATGAAATCGATAAATAAGAGCTACAAGAATTTCCTCCGAGTTTCATGTTACTAATCTATTCAAAACTATATAAAAATTCATAGTACTAGCGAAACGAGAAAAAAAAAAGAAAAAGTGACAAAACACTAAATCACCCCTCTTGAAAACGGGAAATGAATGAAAAATGGTGGATAATGAAACAATATAATACACGAATAAATATTTTCACCATTAACAACAACAACAACAACAAAAACATTATACGAAAAAAAAATAGTGCAGACCTGCAAATCAACGTGAAAACTCAGTAAATTAGAGAAATCGAGCCAACAGTGACAGAAGCCAGTAGAATCCAAAAATAAAATAAAAATTCAACACTAACACAGCTCACGCATGTGCAGGCAACGCCCTCGTCTTTCATTTCACCCCACCCCCGCAAATAAAAGCAACACAAACTGTTTTTTGTTTTTTTTTGTTTTTTTACACACTTCCTTCATTACCGGTGCGCGTTAAATAATCACAAAATTTACACCGTTGCACACAAGGTCCCCCTTTCAGTTGGTTGTTTATTTACCTAGCGCCCGGTACTTTAAGTCGAAAGGAGGAATATTTACACAGCAATTTGCAAAAGAGGATTTTCCAAGGAAATAAAAATAAAAAAAACACGAGTTTCAGTTTAAATCGCCAACTTGTTTGACAATTTAAGTGCAGTTTTGTTTTGTTGTTATTTTCGAGTTTTTGGTACGAAAACACCATTACAGTAGATATAATGCATATTGTCATGAGAATAGAAAGTAACTAAGGAAGTTGACATTAAAATAGCTTTGGGTTATATCTCGAACTAGATTTATATATATAAATATACTGTATATAAATTTGTCTTCCATAACTACCGGCGATGGTATATAGTATATACCAAGTTCAAATGTTTTAATAATGTCATTTTCTTTGTATAGTATATACCATAACTATACAAAGAAAATGACACTATTAAAACATTTTAACTTATTTCAAGGAAACCACTATAGAATTACAGAATATACAAGTATATTATACAGTACCAATATCAAAAGATTGTAGGAACAAAAGTCAAGAACAAGAATAAGAAAAAAAGACGTCAAAAAACAATTGTAGACTTTTTCCTATTTATTTATTTTTTGACTTCTTTGTTTTTCCTTTTATTTTTTTGACGTATTTTTTCAGCTTTTTATTCCTTTATTTTGTTTTTGATTTTTGTTCCTTTGATTTTTTCCCTATTGTCTATCAAAATCATCGGTACTTTTCAGTTTTCTGACACCACTTGTGGCGCTAGTTGTTTAACTGACCTAAATTAGTTTGTGGGTGATAGATACCAGTTTTAGTTAAAAACACAACACTTAATAATTTATAAAAGTTTTTGTTTAACCTAAGCTGAAACCACTAGCCTTAGCCGTCAATGCCAGAAACGGTGCCTCTCGGCTAACGGTAAAGTATCAAAAATATACAAATACACAAAGATATATAAAAATATTGTGTAATATTTTAAAATGTATAGTACAATATGAAAAAAAATTTAAAATAAATATCAATGAACAAAATATAGAAAAAAAGTTTATGGAATTATAAGTAATTCTCGGTTATCCGGCCAAAAGTCACTGATGACACTACAGGTCGAAGGTGGAGTGTTTGATCGATATCACTGTTTAATACACGTTGATCATTGTGGTATAAATGAACTATGTGTTTTTGATGACGAGCCAATGGGTTAGTGTAGTCCGTTTCGACTTAACCGTTTGTCCCAAGCCTAACTTGACCCATCGATCTATCATCATAACTCAAAGTGCATGTTTACACAATAATCAAAGTGTGCCAAACAATGATCGATCAAACACTCCATCTTCGAGCTGCAGCGCCATCGTTGGCGCTTGGCCGGATAACCGAAAAATACCGAATTATGTTACCACAAAGTACCAAGTACCAGCATATGCATTGTGTATCCAGGTACACGAATATGCAAAAAATTTAGAAATGTAGTACAATATTTTAAAATATACAATATACGAAATATGTGAAACATAAAAAATATTTAGAATAAAAGATTGTATGGAATATGTTAGTCTACTTTTAAATGACTTAAGAGTCGTTAACCATTCATCTAAAATAATCCAATTTTTAATTTATTTAAAATAAAAATAATTGACACCGTCATTGCTGTAATTGGTTTCTAAAAGCGTTATAATTTCAACTCGTTTATAGATGATGACACCACAGTTGCAAATATCGAAAATTGGTTGTCAAACATTGACAAAATGGATTTTCTATTCTGCTCCAATGCCAATCACATTTCCACCTGGCATTTCCATAAACAAAATTAGATATCGAACCAATAATCGTTCAGTAACCAAAACATCTTTTACACTAAATAAAAGCGAATCTAGCGAAAACCACCAAAAAATATTATTACATTAATAAATTATTTACAACTTTCAACATTTTAGGATCAATCAGGAAAATTGAAACCGATGAAATGATTTCAATTGAAATTGAATATTTTATATATATACATATATTTTTTGATAATCAATTTAACTGGTCGGAGTTAACAACGGTACAGCACGCAAAATAAAAAAGATATACCGTTAAAAGGTACCCCACCTAACCATTTTTAGTCCAAAAATAAAAATGACATAGGCCAATATGTTTCCCAATAGCACATTGTTCGCTCTCAACCATGGGTGGAGCTAACCCCCATGTTTAAATGGCAACAACGTCCTCGATTTATGACATCGACCTTTTTATTTTTGTTCTCTAAAACTATGCAATTTTTGAATTTCTCAGTATAGACATAATGATTGCAGAATTTTCCTCTACAACGAAAACTATACATGAATTACTTGTATAACTAACAGACTGTTATTAAACTCTACTACAGAAACATAAAAATTCGCATAGGTCGTCAAATAGGTGTTGATTAAATGATTAAAAATTTTGTATGTGTTAATTATACGTATTTAAAATAAAATTTCGAGAATAATTATCATACAATTTTTTTTTTTAATTATGTTAAGCTGGAAATTCTGCCAAGCAAAACACTGCGTTACGATCGGAAACCTAACTGAAAACATCAGAAATAAGGACATTTGCATCCCTTATGATTGAATCGTAGCTTTATGCGTAAATTAAAAAAGCATAAAAATTTTTTTGCATCTGTAGTAATTTTAAAATGAAACCACCATTTTAAAATTGCATAAATTGAGACTAAAATTTTATTAAAATAAAACCTAAAAAACAAAACAAGTATATAGTTTTGCTTTATGCGAAGTTGATTTATGCGATATTTGAGAAATTTGATATTAAATTTGTGAGACTTTCGAGTAAGTCTATTTTCGTTTGCTGCAAGTTTCGATTTTATGCGAATTTTTATTTCAGTGATTTACGTCTCATAAAAACAAGTACAAAATGACAAAAAAAAAGTGTAAATAACTACCAAAAATATATAAGACAAATTTCACGTAAATCTAGATTAATGCGATGTTTGAGTAATATGATATTCTGATTTATGCGCGTTTCGATTAATTTCATTTTCGATATCTGCAATTTTCGATTCGATTCGTGCGATTTTTTGTTACATTGGACTTATGCGGCTTTCGATTTATGCGGTTTTTATGTAATTTTTGGTACATTGGACTATACAGTATATTATCATAAACGTCTCTAGATTCCAGTATATGTTCAATTTTCAGCTCACTCATTCAGTCACAAAGTCATTCACAACTGAAGCTAATATTAAGCGTATAATAAAAAATGAATCCACCATTTTAAATTGCATAAATCGAAACAGGTTCTATCAATGAAAAAAAAACAAAAAACAAAAAAGGTTTCCGACCTCGATGTAGGATTAGTATTAATATCACGTGAATGGCTTTTAAATTCCAACGTATTATCTTTGTTTAGTTGTAAAACAAACATTTTATACCTCCTTCCATAAAACAAAAAATGCGACCATAAAACGATGCGAAGTGTACCGTGTTAGCCGAGGATTTATCTGCACGTGCGAATAAAAGAAATTAAGAAAAGCTGGACTTTAACCTTCGTAGGTTTACCAAGTGGAAGAAAACAAGGAAAATATCGATTTTTTCCCTTACACATATGGATGCATCTTTGAGCAGTTGTGTGAGCTTCGCGTGCCATCACGAAAGCACGGTTAGAGATCAATGAGGATCAAGTGCTCCCCAGCAAACTTGAGATCGACACTAAAGTCTACATGATGCTAAATGTAAGAATCGGCTTAACGTGCGATTTCAAACACCTCTTCTTTGGCTAAGATGTTATAATTTGGTATTATTTCTTTAAAGAAAACAAACAAAAAATTGAAGTGCAGTTTTTTGTTTATGAAAAATAAAAACTTTTAACACTTTTTGGTAGGTTTATTATTAAAGTCTGGTGTATAAAATGATGTTTTTCTTTAAAATTTAAAAACAAACAAAAAATATTGTGACACGAGCTTTAATGGTTTTTTCAAGTCTTCCCTAAAAAGTTTTTCAGCAAGAAAGTGCTTTCATCTTGCTTGTGGCAATTTCGGTGTTTTTTTATTTGTACCGGGGTGTCTATAATATTTTTTTTCAGTTTCTCTTTTTTTTGTTGATGGAATTTTAACTTTAAAGTAGATTGATGCGAAGTGCGATTGCGGACTATAAGTACAAAAAGGTCTCAACTTATGCGTAAAGATGTTCGCGAACATGTCGCACAAATCACATACATGGTGTCCCAAAGTCAGGCTCATAGACATGTATTTAACACTATAGTTTTCGTCTAACATCAATTTATATATAAATATGACCTTCATGTATTGCAAATGATAAACTGGTTATTGATATACGACAAAAGTATTTCTAGTGGATGGCTTGTATACTTTTCTTATACAGCCTTTGGAACACCTTGTATATCGAAATGGTGAAAAAAAAAGTGAACATGATGCAGAAAAGTTCATTCATTTTTACCATCTTGCAAACCGCTTGATAGCAAAATTTACTCGCATTGAACGAGCATGTGTGTGATTTTCTTAGTTTAATTACGAACCGACACATGACTCGCATAAATTTGTGCAATAACGCTGCAAAGTAAAGCCCGTTTTACACGTCAAACTTTTTCAATCAAATTCCATCGATTCCAACTTTTTCTAACTTCATACACACGTCCGGGTGCGTTTTTCTTGTTTTGCGTTAAACAACGAAACAAAATATCACTGAAACGCGCTGGAATGTGTGTAAGACGTCAGAAGAACAGTTGGAACCGATGAAATTTGATGGAAAAGTTTGACGTGTCAAATGTGCTTGAATATATAAAAGTATGAGTGTTTAATTATTGTAATTTTAATATAAAATGGAGTCAAACTGTCGTTTAAACAAAACAAAACCATGTAATAAAACCATAAAGTGAAAACTAATTATACTACAAAAACAAACTGAACAGTAGAACAAATACAAAAAAAATTATAACTCAATGCATAAATGAATGTTATAAACATTTACCTATAGTATATGTTTAAAAATTTTCAAAAAAACTAAAATTATTATAATTTTATATATCTTCGTAATTTTGTTTTGTGATGAATAATAATTATTTGGTAATTATTACCAAAACCCACAAAATCGCAACATCAAATTATATTGAAAAATCATTTAAAAATAGTCAAGCTTTTAACTATACAAACAGTCTATACTCCTATTATTGGACATCAACAACATTTATTGTTCAAATATGTTCAAACAAAAGCAAATATTACTCATCTATCAGAGGAAGAAAGAAAGAAAGAAAGAAAGAAACGAAACGAAAAAGATTTGAGAAAACATTGGGGAAAGAGAAAAGATGATTTTCTTCCGTTGAAAATGTCGCCAAGAGCTTTTCCAATGGATTCAAAAGGGATTTACTTCCATTAGTGTTTGTGTACAGAATGACGAGCGAAAAGTTTTGGGTAAAGCCGAAGAGCGAAACGGATCTCACCTCAAATGTGCTACTCGAGTGGCAAAGATAAGAATTTTCTTGTGCCCAAGGATGAAACACAAGTGAGTGGTAAATAAAGTTCTCTTCTTCACCAAGAAACAAAAACCCGACCGAAACGAATCAGAATAGTTTTATGTTATAAAAATATGCTCCCAAAAAATTGATGAACGACAATTCGATAAATGGAGAACAAAAATGTGGTCAGACTGAAAGATGATGTAACATAGAATTTATTGCAGAATGGAGTATTAATTAAATTGATATATATATAAACAAAAACAACTTTATTATTTTAAAACATTTTCTGACATTTTCCTAATTATTCTATTTCTCCACACAAAAACTTTTATTTTAATATTATAATGCAAAAAAAAAAATAATTCGTTTTTGGTTTCTGCATGTTTCGATATATACGAATTAAAACTTATGCAATCTATTTCGATAGTCAGTTTATGCGTGTTTTGAGTTGTTCCATTTTTTATTTATGCGTATTTCAATTCATGCAAATTTTGATTTATACAAAATGAAATTTATGCGATCTTTGAGCAATTAATTCGATGTGTAATTCAGACGACTTTTGAGTTATTCCATTTTTGATTTCTGCAATTTTCGATTTATTGAATTATATTTGCAAATTTTTTATTTTACATTAAACTTGTGCGATTCTCGATTCATGCGTTTTCGGTACATTCGACTATATAGTATATTCTCATAAACGACTTTAGATAGCAGTATACGTTCAATTTGCAACTCACTCACAAATAAAGAGTATAATATATACAAATAACCGTTAGCTGATCATATTAAAACGGTCAATAAAGTCATCACTGGGGTTCAATACTTCGTTAGAAAAAAAATAGAAACAAAAAAAAATAAAATAAAATAAAACCGAAAAAAAAGCAATACAGAGAAAATCGTCCCCTCAAAAAAAAAAAAAAAAGATGGTGATAAAATTCTTATTTGAAATGGAGGAACAGTTTTGGCAGAGAGACCTGGAGCCATGCAACACCGACCCTTCGACTCAAACTATTGATTTCTCTTCCCAAAGTCGATCGCACACTTCACTATCCTTTGCTTCAAGCGTGGTTACAAATGGTTGAATTTCACTACGAATCGTCTGATTTGACTACCAACAAACCGTTTCTTTTGTCAGCGAAAAAGGAAAAAAATATATATATCTATCGTGGCCAATCGGAAGTGACGAATGCAATCATGTGCTTTTCCTTACTACCACAACTAGCTACTGTTATTACTAGCTACCAAAAACTACTACTGGTTCTTTATCCCTTTTTATTTTTCCACGCATCATTTTGCTTTCACACAAGCCACTCAAAATCTCGCCAACTGCCAAAAATAAAGTACAAGTACTTAACCCTTTACCTACTTGAATTAAGACATAGTAAAAAAAAAAGGAAAGTCGGACGGGAATAAAATGGCTTCTTGGTTTTTCGTTCCTAGATTTGTTTAAAAATTATCTTCACAAATCTAATTCCAAATGAGTGATACTCGTAATAAATATTTTTTGGGACACCTTGTATATTGAATCGTAAACGCAAATTGAGACATTATTAAAGAATTTTGTAAATTGTTTAGTATTTATGATAATTTGTATTTCCATATGCGATTGTTATATTCTAAATTTTGTATTAGGATTGTGCAACTATGCAGCAATTGTATAAAATATATTAATTTTATTTACGGTCTAAAGAAACTAAGAACGACAACACAAAACGTTTCCATAAAATTAAAAAAATACAACAAACTATTTTTTATCACAAAACGCATAAGAAAGAAGATTAAATATTTATGAAAATATTTTTTAAAATAATTTTAATTAAAATTATACTTCACTTCAATATACAATATACCGATATCAGCAAATACATTAAAAATGCTTTTGAAGAATACGCTTTGTTTGTAGTTTTGCTTTTTACGAATTTAGATTTATGGGGTGATCTTTGAGTTATTTGACATTCGATTTTATTTTTAACTTCTACAATTTTCGATTCGATTTATGTATTACATTAGACTTATGTCTGTTTTCGATTTATGCAGTTCTCACTTTATGCGATTTTTTAGTACAGTAGACTATACAGTATATCATAAACACCTTCAGCTGACAGCATAATCCAATTTTCAGCTTTCACTCCCTCACACACTCAGGTTCACAAACTCAGGTTCACAAACTCAGGCTCAAAAAAATCAGGCTAAAAAAAATCAGATTCACAAAATCAGACTCACAATCTCAGGCTCACAAATTCAAACCCACAAACTCAAACCCACAAACTCACGGACTAACAAACTCCCACGTAAAGCTAACGTGAAGCTTGGTCCACACGTAACGTTTTGTCGTCAGTGCAGCATGAAGTGATCAATTTGACAGTTAAGACAACTGCTCGTTTAGTTCATGCAATTATTCAAAGCTGTCGTCCACACGTACTGTTGTGCAGTCTGGCAGAACTGACGACAAAAGGTTACGTTTGGACCAGGCTTAAAGTGTATAATAAAAAGTGTTATTTTTTTATTTAAATATAAAATTATTTTCACCACAAAAAAGTATTTTTCAAAAAAATATATTTTTCAAAAAATATTTTTCAAAAATTTTAATTTTTTACACAAATGTAATTATTTACTCGATACAATATCTATAAAAACATGTTTTTAGCTTTTTTTATTAAGTCACTTTTCTTGAGTATCAACAAAAAAAATAAAGATTCGTAAGAAAAGTCAAGCTATCAAAAAATAAAAATCCAAGAGTGCAGGAAAAACGATCACTATAAAATCACGATCTGCAACGCTGCTCAATTCGACTTACAAAAAGAACAAAAATAAAAAAGAGTATAGATAAAAAAGAAGTAAAAAAAATGGAACTTATCTTTCTCAACCGATTTCGATTGGAATCGTCAGATTACGAATTATCGGCGTCAACAGCAATGGAAGAGTTAGAGAGAGAGAGAGAGACATAGTTGGCAGATTGAAATGACGGGTCGATTAAAGAGCTCTTCAACGTACTGAATGACTGAGACGTCGCGTTAAGCTATCTATCGCCAACGAAGACAAGACAGAAAAAAGAAGTGATGAAAATAATATATAAAAAAAGTGGAATGTCAGAAACGTGGATTTTTAACCCTTTTTTTCTTTTACTCTTCCAATGTGATGAAAGCTGTTTAAATCCTCTTGTTGCGTTTCAAAAAAAGGACGAAGTTAATCTCTATTTCACCTGGTTGCATTATATTTGTATATGAATTGATTTTATATGCTTTTTATATATATGATAAGGTTATAAATTTAACAGTGACATGGTGAGAGTATTTAGAAATTCATACGAAAATGATGAATCAAATAACGAAATTCATAGTTTTTATATGTACAGCAATTTCTGTGAAAATAAGTACTGTACATTAAAAATGCTGTCAAGCATACTCTTTATATACTACGAATATTCTGTCTGTACATGCAGAATGCAAAGAATCCATTTCTGCATGTTTAGAATTAAGCGAATTAATTTTTAACGTTAAATAATTCAGTATTTAATTTAGTAGCGAGTTTTGAGTGATTTCATTTCTTGGTTTCTGCATTTTTTTTATGTATTTATTTATTTATTTATTTATGAATCCGATTTTTTTTTACATTAGACATATGCAGTTTTTGATTTATGCGGTTCTCGTTTTATGCGTTTTTTGTGTACATTAGATTATACAGTATATTCTAATAAACGACTATAGATGGCAGTATAAGTTTAATTTTCCAGCTCGCTCACTCACAAACGCACAGCTCACTCACAAGTGAAGCTAGAGTAAAAAAACAACTATTTTTAATGTATCATTTGACATAAAGTGAAAATTGCTATTGAAATAATTTTCTTTTAACTGCAAAGCCGCTTGTGGTAACTAGTGCTGGTATGTGTAATAGGTTGCTGGGCATTATGACAGCCCTTTAGGTCGGTAAGTTTGTCCGGCCGAAGGCTGGACAAAAACGCTGAAGTTAAAACTAACTAAACGTTACTACCTGAACCTAGCTGGGGTATCATCATAAACTTTGCTGCTCATATGCACCAAACAAAATTGTTCAGGAGAGCCATTTTTCTGGTTAAAAATTCCATATAACACAATAATGGAGCAAGAAAATGATTCTCTATATTATGCTGCCATTTTCTGGAAGATCCAAAAAGTGACACAAAGTAACTAGCTTGAAACAGTATTGAGGGGCAGTTTAATTTATTTTTGGAAAAAGTATGACTTATCACTATATTGCCAAAAGCCCTTCAATTAACTAACTAAATCCAAAGCATTGACATCACACAATACATAGGCTATCTTAAGCACCTTATATTTTATTTATGGAAAAAATCTGGTTCTACATTCCTAATTTTCGTTTTTTTTTTACCCCTAAGACTTCATCGTGAAAGTCCATTATTTTTCTTAGCTTAATGTTTAAACTCGATTTTTACAACAAAAAAAACACGAAACTTCCACTAGATATCTCCAAGTCGGTATCATACTTACACCCCCAAAGAATAAAAGAAAAAGAATCGCCGAGTATTCATCAAAATAACAAACGGTTCTCTCGAGATGTTCCTTGTGCATGAATCACGTCTAACTTATGATTCCGGGATCTCTCCTTACGCCATGTTTCTTGGCAATAAAAGAGGCCGAAGGAAAACGGTCGGGTCGCAAAATTGCCCACCAAATTACCTGCCCGTTCTATTCAACGAGCGTGATAATTTCCTCTTGCTTAAATCACTCAAGGGCACTGATAATTAACGGCAGCTTTGAGCTAGTAACAAACCGAATGCTCATTCGTCAAAACACCATACGCACACAGCAAAACGATATTTTGTTTCCGAGATAATTTGGGTGGGAAAAAATTGTGAAAGAATAACAGGAAATGGGAACACCTGCTACCACTACGTAACCTAAATACATAAAATTTCTCCCGTTCTTTCATACTGACATAAAAACAGAAAGAAAAAAACCAATTTAAATGTTACGTTTTCGTCAATGAACCATTATGAATTCATATAAATCTAAATTTACATTAATCAAAATTTGCGTAACTCGATATCTGTATATGACAGTATATAACGAGTATGATTAAAAAGCACTTTTAATGTATTTGTTATAATGTCATGAATGCACGTTAGCATTGTTCAATATAAAGTGTTTCGGACAATATAATGTTTTTTTGAAATTGTTCAGGAGTGTCGTGTTTTTGTTTGGAAACTCCATAGAGTGCAATACTGAGCAACAAGGAAGATCCAAAAAGTGGTAAAATAACAAGCTAGAAACAATACTGAGGAACAGTTTGATGTAAAATGTTAATTTTAAAAAATAAAGAAAAAGTGTGGCTTGTCATTATATTGCCTCGAACCCTTCAATTGTAAAATAATTTTGAAAAAATTAGCCTAACAAGCAATTTATTCAAATAAACTAGTTGAAAGTTCAAACTAGTTTATTCAATTTTGAATAAACTAGTTGACTGCTTGATTTCATGAAAAGTTTTAAAATTAAACAATTTGAACCAAATTTGCTTTGTTATGCAGAACTTGATATGCAAACGTGCTTATCTCACTGAGATCTGCTTGATTTCAAGAAAAGTTTTTAAATTAAACAATTTAAAAAAAATTCGCTTTGTTAAGCAGAACTTGATATGCAAACGTGCTTATCGCACAAAGAACTGCATGATTTCATGAAAGGTTTTGAAATTAAACAATTTGAACCAAATTCGCTTTGTTATGCAGAATTTGATATGCAAACGTGCTTATCTCACTGAGATCTGCTTGATTTCATGAAAAGTTTTGAAATTAAACAATTTGAACCA
>JAQIWH010004611.1:0-16537 GCA_034695005.1 Cryptops parisi
TATAATTTATGTGTATACAAATGTATTATTTTGTTGATATACATCAATTGGTATGTATCAAATATGTACGAAAAATTGGAATTGAGAATGAATGAAATGCGTTTGTAACATTGACCTTGACCACCCAAGTGACATACTCTATGGTGCTGTTGGTATCGATTTTCCTTCCCTGACACCAAAGTCATACCAAAGTCAACCGTATCACTACATTAATGTTATCGTACATACCCTGTATATATACAAAGATATATTTCATACTTGTTTTCCTGCCTATTTTTCAGTGCTACTGAATACGTATTTCTTCTGTATACAATGTTTCTTCAATTAAGGTCGCTTCAAAATATTTGGTTATCAATTGTGCTTTGTGAAATGTCGTCCAAGGTTTTTAAGAAATTAGGTTATTCCAATTTTCATTATTCATTATTTTTTTTTTTAATTTTTATTATTATTATTCGGTATGTGTATGTTACTTGTGGAATTTAGTTTGATTCATTTGGTTACACTTTTTATTTCTATGTTCAAGGTTTCAGCAAATTTAAACCGTTTTAGATGAATGGCGAGTATTTAATTTTCAAGGCACATCAACGATTTATATCATTCAAAAAACAGATCAGTTGAAAGAAAATGTTAATTTCGCTTGGCAAATTTGATTTTTTTTAATATCAAATAAGTTTGATATTAAATCAAGCAATTTTTTTAATATCAGTTTGAATATAAGCTACTATAAAAAATGTGAATATTTAATATATATATAAAACATAAAAAAAAACAATATGGAGGGGGAAAAATCAAATTGTGAGAATTAAATGTCGGATTTGGTTTGAACTTTTAATATGTCATTTGATTCAATCATTCTCGACAATTTTTGGTTGATTTTTTTGCAAGTTTTTTTAATGCATTGTCTCTCAAAAAGTATTACAATTAATCATTGTGTATTATGAATAAAATAATCATTTTTTTTAAATGAGATAGTTCATTCGTTTTGTGCATTATGTGATAAGTTGACAGTACTGCACTATAATTTCTAAGAGATAAACTACACTTAAGACCCTATGTCACACCCAATTCTTGATGTGGCAGTTGGAGCAGTTTGTGCATAGTTGTGACGTTAGTTTCTTATTTGACCAGTTTTCATTGGTTGGATAAGAAGCTGACGTCAGTGCTTAGGGCAGCAGGCAATGGAGGTGGGGCAATTGTCCAGTATGAAATTTGGACAATTGCAAGAATTAAGAATTGAATTGAAGAATTAAAAGGAAGTTGTCCTGTTAATTCTTCATTATGTACGGTAATCTCAACGTAACATCACGATATGTTCGCATTAATATTATTTAGTGTGTATAATTTATAAGATTGATAACTTAAAATGTAATGCGATATCAGTAGTTCGATTCAATCTGAAGTACTATAAGATTATTACATTACCAACACGTTTTATGGTTTCCTAAAAAAATTGTTGTTTTTTTGTGATTTTTAAGTTGCCTGCCATCGTAACGTGGAAAGATTTTAGGGATGTTAAAGAAAAAAATCTAATTATAGATTGAGTAAGATTACGATGTAATGTAAAGTATATCATGTAACCATTATCAAGTGACCTAGTTCATTTCACTCTAAGTAAAACTTTTCGTTCATACACGCGCATCTTCTGTTCCTAAAAAAATCTAATCATGTTGAGTGGGACATAAACTTTAAAATTTTTAAATTTGTTTAAAAATACTTTTAAAAGTTACTGTCTTAAAATGTTTCTGTTTTTCGAAGCAAATGACTCGTTGTACACTACGTGGTACATTTCTCACAACACAGTACTGTTACGGTGTATTTGAAATTCACGAATAAATTTGTGCACGTCGGTGTAGTGTAGACAGGGTGAAGATTAAAACTTACAAGTATGTTCATACAGAAATCCTCGATTTATGCGAAGAGTAGGTTTATCCTCAATCTCGCATATATCGAAATTCTCATGAATGGCACAACTTCAGCATCCAGTCATTTATACGTCACGAATTTTTGTCGCACATAACGAGCCCCGAGGAGGATTTTTTTATTGCATAGTAGCGAAATTGCATATACGGAACTAGCATAAATCGAGAAATCCTTGCGAATTTATTGAATGTTATGTAGCTTTTTAAAGAGTAGAAACTGCTGCAGACAGTGTCGCGATTTTGCTTGTTTGTCTTTAAACCTAGTCTTGCTGTCTAGGACAAGATGTTTTCTATTTTCGGATTTGGCTTCCTGTTACATCATTGGCTGAGCAGCTGTTGATGTGATGAACGAAATTTGGCTTCCCAACTTAAAATAGATGTTAATGGACCACATTTACAACACCGTGACTCAATCCAACTGCTACCATGTTCATTGGAATGACTCATTCAGTGATGTTCCAATTGCAATAACGTATTACCTGAACCTTCTGGTATTTAGTAATCCGATAGTCCATCGTTGGGTTATTAATGTGAATGGCTTCTCTAGGGTTGAGAACTGTAAATTTTTCATGTCTTTTGTAATCCAAGAAAGACAAATTAGTTTGGTATACAATGGGTGTACATTATGTACACATCGATATTAGCTATATTGTTTGACATTCCGGAAACAGAATTCCGGTTTGGCATTCTTCAACTGTGTTTGTTATGAAATGTCTTTCACTCTAACGCACTTTTTTTTAACG
The DNA here is from genome assembly GCA_034695005.1 of Cryptops parisi. Classification (NCBI taxonomy): domain Eukaryota; kingdom Metazoa; phylum Arthropoda; class Chilopoda; order Scolopendromorpha; family Cryptopidae; genus Cryptops; species Cryptops parisi. Next base: position 2,663 of record JAQIWH010004611.1, read on the forward strand.
TGTTCATTGTGTGTTTCATTCTCACTATTCTAGTCCTGTAAAAACAGCTTGAGTTGTTTTTCGCAACGACTAGTTAAAACTAACACTCATTATTTAAAAACAAACAAACAAACTGTGATCAGCTTAAGAACCATCACTTGCAGGAAAAGCGATTTTAACGAAAAGTTTGTTTGAAGTTTGAGACATAAAAGTAGGCGTCAGCTTTTCAGCATTTGTTTGTTAAATGGACGAGAGGAATTTCAATGGTGAATCATAAATGGTGTTTGGTTCGGTGATGACATGTTTGTGGACGTTGTGGTCTGGGTGAAAAGTTTTGCAAATGGTCGCCAGTGGTTGTCATCCATTGTCAGCCGCACCTGTTGCGGGAGTGTGCTAAAAGCCATTCACTGTTGCTGCCAAGTGCTTTTCGGGATTTGCTCCATTTTGTCTGATGTTACCAGCGGCAAATGCATTCTCTCTGCTAAAATATTTGTCACATGATAAGCGGAGTGCAGCGTGCCATGCGACTGCCACGAGTGGGACAGTTTGTCCAGTGGTCGTTTTATCTGATTTATTGGTGGTCAAGAATGCGCTCTTCGTATCTTTCACATCCAATCAACTGGATGTTTGTTTCTTGAAAGCACTCGTGGCTGATTTTTGTTGCGAGATAACGACAATAAGATTGACTGGGGATTGTTATTGACTTTTAAAAAAAATTAGAAGCAAGACACTTGTTTGTAAAAATAACGACTTTCATTAGGGATAAACAAGAACGAATTGGGGAGTAAATTTGCTCAACGCAGTTGTGTAATTAATGTAGTGTTGTTTATATAACAACAAGTTGTTTATATAACAATTACGTAATGAAACTATATTTTAGTATTTGTGCTTTTAAAGTTTATTTTGTACATAATGAACTACTTTACAGATAGCAGCTATAATCATAGGGTTACTGACATTTACTAGTAGAGGTCGTGTATACTGTATAGTATAATCATTAATCACGTATGGAGGGATGAATATGTAAATTCATCATTTTCATAGAATTGTTAATGGTTTGGAGAAATATAATTTCGTATCGTATGGGATACAATTTATATTTTTCATAATAATAAAAATTGTAAAATCAAACTTAAGTTTTGCAGTTATATGAGAATATATGTACACTAGTCTATATTCTGTTATTATACCCTGCTTAGTACACTTTATGAATTCATAGAACTGTTCCTGATTCATGTGCTGTACGCAGCTACACTATTTTCCGTGCTGAATGACGGGATGGTCATAGTATATAATTATTTTAAGTTAATTACTGTTCACATTTGTGTTGTATTATTATTTTTAGTTCATACCTAAATTTATACGTTGTTATAGTGTATGTATATGGTGTATGCATGTTTCCATGATATGTTGTCATGGAAACATGTTTCCGTGGACCGAGAGAACAACATGCGTTTTATATAATGTTAACAATATATTTATCATATAGTACAGTAGTTACTGTATGATAACTAGTTAACAGTTATCATGCACAGTACTTTTATAACATTTATGCGTCTAATAAAATTTTGTCCTGCTTTGTAGCTGTTCCAACTTTTAATGTTTATATTATTCCTACGGGATGAAGTTTAAATAAAATGTTAAAAAAAATACGTTGATCAAAGAAGTCATCCATGTTGCCCAGATACAGTATTTTTACACTGTACTAATGCTTATACTGTATGTGTTTAAATATGCTTTTATAAGCTTTATAGTCTATGCTTCATTGTATTTTAATGTTAAAAATGGAAACTGTTGGTCTATTGTTTTTTTTATTTTATTTGGCTTAACACAATCCAACAGGGATCAATAGTATTTATACAATACAGGCATATAACACTCTTTAACACGATGCATAAAAGAAAACTAATACAATTGATAATTTTAATCAATAAGATTAATATGTTTGTACAACGACCTATTAAAAAATTTATATGTTTTTGTTTTCTGGAATTGATCTGGAGATGAAAGCTTACGTTTATTCTTGTAACTTGTGTTATTTTCACCTGGTTCCACTTGTGCGATTTTTACCTGCGCAATTTTTACCGTTTACATATGCTTATATATCGTTCATCTTGAAACCGTGTAAAGTATGATTCCTACTTGCTGATTAAAATTGTCATATACAGTATATGTGGCCGATTGGGTTTAGGTGATCAACTGGGATGTGACTGCTTATCTTCCAGTGGTGATCCACGCTACAGCATACGAAGTATGGCAAATGTATGCGAATATCCACCAATCGATGTTTTCCACTCGCGCTATCTTATCTAATGGCTAGCATATAGGGAACTATAGTAGTGCAGTATTTGAAGGGTTTACGTGCGAAATCTCATTGTGCACTATCTCTCGGTCCTATCGTGGCTGGCGCAATACACTACGCGATGCATAATGTTGCTCGTGTACAAATAACTTCCTGCATTACACATGCGCAACCATCAGCAAGATTTGCGATTTTTCATTATGTCACACGCGGACAAAAAGCAGATTAATTTCCTGTAGCGAGCGAACGCACCCAACGATGTCATTTTCTTGGTGGCGACGACAAAAGATCAGATGAAACGCAGAGCGCATCACACGGGCTGGATGATTGATAGCATTACCGAGACTACGGTTGCTCAGGCAACGTGCTTCTGATTGATGAGTACACCCTTTCACCAATAGCTCCACATGGGGTAAAATCCGAGGCAGCACTACATCCACTGTGTTGAGGCATTTACCGTTACCGCCACTGAATGAATTTGCAATCCCGCAAAGTCGTCGGTAGCAAAAGGGTTTCCCTTTTGGATGTACCCTGCTGAACGGGACAATGTGGACGCATATTCGGTATTCAACTCCCAGATGAGCTGAAAGTTCCTGAGAGAGATTAAAAGTACTGTTGCAGATCAGAATCTTTGCAATTCTGCCTTTTTTTTTTCTTTAATATCCGAATAAGCATGATTATTTTCTTCTGGCATTCCGGTGGAGGTATTATTGAAATTTTGTTGATTTTGAACGAGTAACCTGTAATGCAAAAGATATCCCAATTTATTACTATGAACAATGAACATTTGATGAATTCATGACAATGAACATTTGATGAATTTATGTAGGCCTAAATGATTCTGCAGTAACTTACTGTGTTCAACTTTGAGATTATACTTGAATCAGAGGAAATCATGAAAGTATAAAGTCGTGTTTTTTTGCAATTAATAAATACAAATGATTAAAAAAAATTCCTCTCCTTGGAATCGAACGCGGTTCGTTAGCCAGCCGCATAAAGCCGTCGCGCTACCCACTCGGTCATTCGGCTCATTTAACCGACATCTTCCATATAACTCGCCAACCGTGCACTTGAAAATAGTAAAAACCTACACAAAAACGCTAAATTTAGATCTATAGACCCATTTTCGAGTTTAAACTCAATACGAACCCGGCTGGGAAAACATCCTTTAGGTCATACTTTGCGATTTTTGCGAAATTCTTACCAACAAACGTTTCCTGGGTTCTTCTTAGAGCAGATATTCCGATTTCTGATTGTCCAATTTCAACTACTATTAGCGAAAACACATTTTAGTGGACTTTCTTAGCCATTGAAACAAAATGCTAGAAAGATTGAAAAAGTGGAACGTTTATTTTTTTTAGCTGTAACTATTTTGTTACGTAGAATGTCTGTAATTTTACGTGATTTAACCCGAAAACCAGTAGGCCACTGTAGTCAAAAAGTTGTAACCGATAATATGAATTTAATATAGACCGATTCTGCGAGGTGCACCAATACGGTGCTGGTCTGCGAGGATAAGGTTCCACTCATATCGTATAAATTGAAACTCGCTTGTACAGTACTAGTACAGCGATTTTTTGTACTGGTAGTGCTAGTGTACAGATGTGACTGAACGCTCAAGTTTCACCAATTCATGGGAATCTCATTCCCATGAATTGACAAAACCTGAGCGTTCAGTCACACCTGTACACTAGCACTACCAGTACACAAAATCGCATGATAATGAATTTTGTCATCTGTAACATGCACCTAGAAAGATTTTGTTCGTCTCATTATCGAATCATATTAGAAAATTGCATTTATAGGTGATTCAGAATAACTCCCCCTCGGACGCTAAGCCACTTAACACGTTACGTTCCTCATTGACAGTCTGGATTTTTCGTTTCTGTAATTTTGTTGTATCTCGTTAGAGAAGTGTTTCCGGACTTATATTAAAAGATGTATTATACATCCCCTCTGTTACCTCTGAAAATTTATAATAGTTATTCTAAATGACGCTATATCGATGACTTCTTTTATAACACTCGCTGTATATTCGTATACATGAGACAAGTATTTGTCACTTGATGAATTTTTTTTTCGTCTTGTATACTCCGAACCATGTTTATCATTTTGCTGGTTGTGCCAAAAAGCTTAAGTTCTTTTTTGAAAACCGTTCTTTTTTTATATATACTGTACATATTTTCCCCCGGAGATTTAAAAAAAGAAATCGACCTCTACAACAATTCGGTCGATGTTCTGCCAGTAGATTTTCATGAGGATCAATAACAGATTTTCGCTTTGTCCATTGCAGTGGATCGCCTCAATCCACTCGGAACATGACCGTCGTTTCTCATCCGGGGCTGTTGACGACGCCATCTCAAAGTGTCGACTCCTTCATTTCAAAAAGGATAAATTTATGAAGGCAAACAGCCACCACTCGTGATAGCTTGCACTTCTGAGTGCAAACAGTTTCTCCCACCTTGATCGATGGTAAACAATGGTTGTTTCACGTATAATATATATTTATATATAAATTGTATATACAAACATATATACCTACACAAACTGTATATAGAGGAGTAATGGCGTGTGTCAACTGTTTGCTAGCGGGCGATGTGGGTGAGGCGTTGTCGCTGTCTGGGTCGGTGGCGGGCAGAGACACATCAGCTGGCAGTGGCAGATAAGCTTTGCAAGACCCACCGCTCCGTTGATAAATCGTCTTCCGCAGATCCAGCTGAAAGCAGCATTTTCACCAACTGGCACTGCTGCAGTTTATTAGATTGCATAGCAGAGTGCAAAAGGGGTTTATGTTGAGAAAAAAGTTGAACTTTCGTTGCTTTTATTGATGAGGCCTTGGAGAAATTACCCTGGCTTTAAAGTGCTTTCCACCAGTTTGGTATGGAAAAGCGAAACTAGTTGCCCCACTTTTCTTTTCTGTTGTTGTAGGAATTTGGGTTTCTGTAATTGAATTAGTTTTTAATAATATTAGACGATTTAAAGAGAAACAACAAATTTCGGCTTTCTGATTATGATGAACGACTGACTAAAACTTGTGCTATGAAAATTCTTGAGAAGTGAAAGAAGCGTGGGAAGTGTTTGGAGTCTCTCATCACTGGTGTATGGGCTGTAGTAATGTTATGTAGATAAAATTTGTAATATTAAAATTCATTAATTTCAGCAGCAATCTTTAATACAGGTGATATTGTATACAGTGTGCTTGTATTGTTGATCCTGTATAAGATTGCTTGTTCGAGAAACGACATGGAAAGTTTTAAAATTCATCAGTTTCAGTGGAAATCTTTAAAATACAAGTGACATTGTATATCTTTTGTTAATAATGTACTTATAAGGTTCAAATGATGGATGTCTGTTTGAGAATCGACCAGATAGCAAAATCGCATATATGGAATTCGCATACATGTCTTCTCTGTTGTAAGAATTTTGGTTTTTGTAATTGAATTAGTTCTTAATAACATTAGACGATTTAAAGAAAATTTCAGCTACCTGATTAGATTATTATGAACTACTAAAACTTGCGATATGTAAATTCTTGAGAGTAAAAGAAGCGTGAGAAGTGTTAGGAGTCTTGCTGATCATTGGTGCATAAACTATAGTAATGTTTTGTTAATAAAACTTGTAGAGTTTTGAAAATCACTAATTTCAGTGGGAATTTTTAACACAAGCGATATTGTATACAGTATGTCTCTACAAGTATTGTTGGTCTTGTATAAGATGGTTTGTTCGAGAAACGACACTGCAAAGTTTTAAAATTGAAGGGCTTGGACAATATAATTGTAAGCCACACTTTTTCCAAAAATGATATTTTACATCAAACTGTCCCTCAGTTCTGTTTCTAGCTTGTTACTATACCACTTCCTGGATTTTCTTTAAGTGACAACATAATATAGAGAATCACCTTGTTGCTCAGTATGACACTATGGAGTTTTTCACTAGAAAAACGGCCCTCATGAAAAATTTCAAATATCTGACTTACCATTATATTACCCAAAGCCCTTCAATTCATTAATTAAAGGCTTGCCCGGGATAACGTTGTATGTTACAAAAATTCAATATTGAGATTATTGTGGAAAATCGTGCCTCATATGTGGGCTTAGCTAGTGCCGCCAATAGCAAACTCATACCCACCTAAAATATACATATATCACTTCGAAATTGGTCACCTAATATGTGACAATCAATGTGTTGCTGAATATTTCTTTTGCCATTTACTCAAAACTATGAATTGTTACATGCAATGTTATTTCGGGCAAGCTTTAAATTGAAGAAGAAAATGTAATGTATATTACTAACGATAAACTTTTACTTTAAATTAGTGGGCGGAGTATATGCAAAATATCGTTGAGATAACTGATAAATGGAATATTTTAACGTATTTTCTAAGTAACCTGACCTGGTATAAACAACAACCCATAGACACTGGGTTTGGTATAAACAACAATAAAATATTCTATTTATCTTAACAAGTTTTCCTAAACTCCACTCATGGCTACACTACTATATAGATAATTTGTCAGATTTGGATGAAAACTATTTTTTAGGTTCTTATTTTGTGGTAAAAAATAGTATATGCTTCTGCACCCACGAAAATGCGATAGAAATTTCGATGTTCATGCGAGTAGGCTATTTAAACCCATGCCGGGTGGTGCTTGTGTAAGGTGGGGGTTAGGTTAGGGAGGCCAATCAGGGAGGGGGATTGCATAATAGCGAAATATCTTTTTAATTTCTGTGCACGCAGAGGTATATACTATTTTTTCTCACAAAATAAGAAGCTTAAATATATAGTTTTCATCGAAATCTGAGGTGTCACCTATATCATAGAATTATCCTACTCACCGTAAAAGTTTATCCAACTCTCGATTTATGAATATATTGTACATAAATTAAAGTATATATAACGAACAACGAACGTCAATACATGATATTGCATAATTCATACAGATATTTTGTTTGGTTTTTCTTTTATTATTTCACATTGCATGTTGTATATAAACATTAATAAAGCATACAGTATTCTATAGACTAGGCTTGCACAACTTACGGGCCACGATGGGCCTGTCTAGACTCACTATGCAGTTCGGCACTAGTGAGTCTATAACTATAACTAAGCACTATGCAGACCCACTATACAACTATTAGTGACTACTACTACAAAAATTTTGTAAAAATTTAATTGAAAAAATCAACGATGAAAACAAAACTGCTAGTTGATTGCTGAAAATAATCGATATTAATTGACAATAATCGACTGTGTATGTAATTTTCTCTGGTGCAGTTTGGCTCAGTTTACTTTACGAGTTGTGCAACTCTGGTATAAATCTTTTGACATTTTGATGAGGTTTCAATGCTTTAAGGTACAGTACCCACCCAACATGTCTTGTAACGTTTGTGGTCAGGTGTTCGGTTTTGAACCAGACGCTACGGTATTTCGACAGACCGTCCGGGAAATACTTGAAAGCAATACGGTACATACATGTGCCCGGTATTTCTGCAGTTTTGCGTATTAACATTATAGTTTTTAATAACTTCTGAGAATTTAAGATATACTTTCTTGTATATTGTAAACTGTTAAACTTTTTCATATGAAATTTTATAATTAACAAAGTATCGTCATATTAGCATAATTGATACAAGATGACTTTTCAATTTTATCTCAAATTTGAAATGTCTGAGAGTCGTACCTAATGATGATTGTTGATGAAAATATTGCTATGCATGTATAGCGAGTTTTTGACATTGAAGTTCTTGTCTGGTATTTCTTGAAAAGGCATCTGGTGATCCTATTTGTATACCACATGTATCATAAAATTTCAGAAAAGGCAAGATGTTCGTAACGAACAACAGCTTTAAATGGAACTTGTTTGTAAATCGGGAGTTGACTGTACAGGAAATTTGATCATGTGCACAATACAAAGTATAAGCTTTTCTTTGTACTGTGTACGTGCTTAGAACTTTTCAAAAGCATGTTAAAATAATATGATAACTAAAAGGACTATCTAAATGTCATAAGATAGACAATCTTTATGCCTGAACAGTGTAAAACATATGTCTGAAGTGAGATATCCTCATTTCAAAGGTTGTATTTTAAACTAATTTGGTTTTTCAATTTTTTTTTTAGCCTAAGTAAAATTCTACAAGAGCCAAGTAAGAAAGCTTTGGAGAAGATTCCGTTTACCGAACAGCTCAGTGAGAGATCTGTTTTATTCGGCAAGCTATGGCATACTAGATCCGTGCATGAATTGAAAGAGCAGCGGGAAAGCTTCACTGAATCGAATAGTGGAGTACCTCCCATTTCCTGAATAATTCCATGTCATAACGAACAAGAAAGGAAGACTAGTAGACATTTCACCATGTTAAAAAAACAACATTATTTTTTTGTGTGGCATTAGTTTGAACTTCAAGCATGCTTAACAAATAGTCTTTGTTACATGTAGTTGTTATAAACAATACATATGAACACTGAAACATAGAATGATGAGATAGAATAAACAAAGACTTGTGTTGAAATTATATAAACTTTGTTCACTTTATCGAGTTGACAAAAGATTCACGTTCAGAAATGAAACGACAAAAGCTGTCATTGAAACGAGATAATTCGCAAAGCACTTCCTCCAAGAGTGGTGTGCAGTTTGTGGGAGCAGAAGGATGCTATTCTAAAGACAGTGAATGTAATGTACAACGCATTGCTGCGGACAAAAGGAACGAAGATAATGTAAGTTTGACATGTAATATTTTTCAGTACATCGCTTCCCGATTATAACGTAAGATCGGCGTCGGCAACCTACGGCATGCGTGCCAACAATGGCACTGAGTGAATTAAAATACAGTAACATCTCTTTTTATGCGGTCTTTTTTTAAGTGGTTTTAAAGTTATGCGGTGCGAAATTGGGGGTCCCTGGTGATACTGTGTATCTATTAAATGAATAGTGTGTTTTGGTGATTCCCCATTTTTACATTAAGAGTACTTATCAATTTATTTTGGAAAAAAAGTTTGAGTTTTGGACTATTTAAATTGTGGAGCGTCTGCTATTGCTGAAATAAGCTCCCAAACTTTAAATGCTCCTGCTGGAAAGCAGCTTGGCCTGGATGTGTTGCAAACAATGCAACCAATCAAACATCGACTGTATCAATTGAAATCATTGCTTTGACACATGAAATTGCTGGAGAAGGTTTTGATGACTTTAGCAAGAATGACAACAAAATGCTTGTGGATTATGTCTTTTAAGTGACGATGGTATCATTAGTACTGTATGATATTAGATATCGTTTAATTTTACCTAATGTTATTAGATACAGTCTAAAATGAGATGGATAAAATTTTAAAACAAACCTATTTTATGTCATTTTTTAATTTTCATAAACTTTTTTTAATGCAATTTTTCATTGATTTTAATTCATTATTTTGGTTTATTGCGATATTCGAAATCATGGAACGTATCCCTAATTTTACAACACAATCTATGACACTTTTCGTGCGATTTTTATATATGCACTTTTCTGTGGAATGTATCTACTGCATAAAAAGATCTTACTGTACAGTAAATCATGCTTATGGTGCCATTAAAACGACCCAAAAAAGGAAAAAAAACTCGATAAATGCTTGATGAATTGTTTGATGCTTGTTTATAAAAATAAAGGACTTGTATTGGCACGTTGAGTGATTCGCAACATTACTTCAGCATGCCACCACTGAAAAGTTGCCAATCCCTGATATAGGATTTTGGGAGATGGCTGTGACCCATGGGATAACACAATAACGCTGATGCTGTTATACCTGGCATTAATAGCCATGGTATATTTGTGGCATAAAATGACTGCGTTACATCTGGGGAGTGGTGTACCATTACAATACAAGCTTTACTCAATGCTAACACTTTGGTCTTGTTAATTTTTTATTGATTCAATGTTAACTATGTTTGTGAACATTACAATGTAAATTTTGATTTCTAACTTGTGATCATCGTTTCATAGCTATGTGTACAATTAGTTATCTCTTGTCATTTGCTGTTTTGTTAGTACAGTAGAGTCTCTAGTCCGACATCTCGCCAGTCCGACATGTCTAGTAATTTGACACTCGGTAGGTCGGTACAGGTCCGAAACTGGCCGCAACTGAAAATTTTTTCTTTTTCATTTTTACAAATACATTAAAAAACAATTGGTAAATATTACTACAATATTTGAATTTCTGATTACGCTCACATTGGAGGCAACAAAATCCTTTATACAGTAGAACACCTGTATTCGCAGGGGATAGGTTTCCCAGCCAATCCACGGATACCTGAAACTGAGAATATGTAGCGAACGCTATTTATTACATGTAATTGTGCTAAATTTTTTCCTAAATAGTAGTGTACATATACATACCTGATGATAATAGAATGAACCCAGTCCAGTGGTATTCAAACTGGGTTCCGTGTAACTCCAGGGTTCCATGACACTAGATATCTGTGTCGCTATAATGATGATATCTGAATTGCCAACATCACTTCTATATTTCAAAAAGACTGTCACGAGATTTTACCACAATACTCAGAACGATTGTCAATTTAAAACTTATAAATTGCAAGAATTTTCCATAAAATATAGGACCGAGGTCAATCGTGAGTGCTGAGTCAGCGGATATGGGATTCTACTGTATTTCTAGTTTCACGAGGCTGTAATTTTTGCTATTAAGGGAACCTCGTGAAATTTAAGGACTTGCAAACAAAAAGGCCTTTACGGTATTTAATACATTTTTTAATAAATGTATGCCTCGGTTTTCGAACATTTTGGTTTACAAACGCTGTAAATCCGGAACTAATGCTTCAGTTTTTGAACACGTCTCGGATCGGAAGTCGAACATGCCATGCGACAAATTTGAGTGCTAGATTCTTAGACCTAGTTGTCGGCTGTTGAGTCCTGAGCACCCATCAACACGGAGGTGATATTTGGGGACTGGATGCAATCAGTCTCTGTTCATCTCATCTATGGGAAACAGTTCCTCATTTTTCGAACGTTTCAGAACTCTGTTTTCCGGAATGGATTACATTCGGAAATCGAGGTACCACTCTATGTTTTTAAACTGGTGTCTATACCCATAGACAATGTGGTACCCTTGTACTCCTGGTAGTGGGCAAATAATAGACAAAGGTCCCAATACTATTTGGTAAATCACTAAATATGTAGTAAAAACGAGGGTAGTAAATAATGTAGTATAATGAGGGTTTACTCTAGATACCAATTAAATGTCATTTTGCAAGTGGAACATTGTTAGTTTTTTAATGTAAAACAATCAAGAGCTTCATGTTCTAGAAAATTATTGAAATCTGCTAAACTTGCATAGATGGTCTTGAGAACATATTTTGAAAATGATAAAAAATATCTTTAGTAGTAATAAGGTGTTTACTATTCCTTAGAATGATGAAGATGACAAGCATCTTGTGCCTGTATTGAATCAAGATGATTTTGTTGCTACAAAAAATACTGCCAGTGGATCAAATAGCCGGCAAAGTGAAAGTTCCGATTCAGGTTGGTTTTTTGTTAGGTTGCTTTTCTGGTGGTATAAATTCAGCATGTAAAAAAAATGTATATAACATTAAATCAAATTTTACAAGTAACTTATTACACCACAGTGACATGAGATTGATGTCAAGAGAATAAATTGTGCAAAATCAAATTTTTTATTAATAATAATGATTGAAATACAGTAGAAACAGGGGGGCACCTTTGAACAACAAATTTTCGCGGACGGTTTTAATTTTTCTCTTTTAAATTTTATCAGTGTTTAAAATATTTGATTTTTAAGAACAAATTTACTTTTTTCTTGTCCTTATATATACAGCATCTGAAATCAAATAAAAGTAACAATTAGTAATTGGAAAATTTTACTAAAAGTTATAGGTTTGGAGGCAGGCTCTGTTTGTGGTTGGCTTTAAATTATTAAATGGGGGTTGTTTTTGTCACCCTGTTCATCATGGATGGAGCAAATCAGAACATGGTTTTGAAGGGTTCCATCCATGACATTACTGAACTTATATATAAGGTGCAAGTTGTGGGAAGGGAAATCTATGCTTTCTTGGTGGTTTGAGAAGACTGTCTGTTTGGGTTTCAGAAAGTTTATAGATTATCAGTTATTTGTGTACGAAAAAAGTTGGATCAACTTTTTGTGATCAGTGCTTACTGGTGTGGTTGTGTGCGATCCAGTGCTTGGTTAGTTTTGTCATGGGAACCGGCTGTAGCAGTGTAGTGTGTGTCACCAGTGTGTAATTGCTGTCAAGGAGCATTTGGTTGGCATAGCTGTCATGCGGATTGTGTACGGTACAAGTTGTACCGGAGTGTGTGTGTGTGTGTTCGTTGTCTTGTTTTCCCACATCCGGAGCGAGGTCATAGTAATTGTGTAGTATGCGTAAAGGGTATGTAACTGTTTTGGCTTAAGTTTGTTTATGTGGAAGCATTCTATCTCGTATCGTTAGATGTGAATGCTCTGTTCACCAGGCCACAAGTCCTAGAGCTGGTGTGTATTATGCTGGGTACAAAATAGTTACTAGTTGAAGTAATTTATCTATTTTCAGTCATTACGTAAATTTGTATTTGAGAGTGCTAAAATTTCTAGCTCTGTTTATTCTAATTTTTATTAATACAAATTCACTCATATATGGTAAAATTTGTGTTGATGGATGGATAAACTATTTCAGATATTCCATCAGCTTTTGAAACTCGGGTAAAAGTTTGCTGTTTGTGTGGAAAATCAATAGGTGTTTCTGACACCGATCATTGGAAACTTTGCCTCCAGAGATTCAAAAATTATTCTTCAGAAAAATGTTCAACTGAAGATGAAGATACTGACCAAGTGTTTCAATGTTCCATTTGCCAGAAAAACTTGGCACACATGAGTTCATTAGCTAGGAATCAACACATGAACAGGTACATAGAAAATGCTTTTGATTTTGTCCTACTTATGTTTAGTTAATTTTAAGCAGGTTTTTTTTAAGTATTGGAATTAATTTTGTACATTTTTATCATTAAACTGTATTATTGATAATTAAAAAATATGCTGAACATTGTTTGATATACTGAAGAACAGTATATGAATACACATGATTGATTTTTTGGCTAAAGATTTTTCGATATTGATCATCGCATGCAGTCAGAATTATACAGGATGTCCACCATAAGATGTCAACATTTGAAGAGGTTATTTCCAAAACGTCTTATCTCTATTTTTATTATTTTTGAGATAAGAGGCTCTGACAACTATCTGTGCATCCCTGATTTCAAATATGTTATTTTTAAGACTAAAAACCTCTTATTTCCTACTGAAAAGCACTCTCAAAAACCACATTTATATGCAAAGTCTATGGTCGAATAAATAAAGTTTCCTGAAAAATTGTGTTTTTGGATTTAAGACGTTTTGGAAATAAGCTCAGATTATACAGATGTGATGCTTGGTGAAATTAAAGCAGAAACTTTGTGTGTGGGAATGTTGTAGTGGTGCCGCAGTCAGTCATTTTCCAAAATGGTGACTCCGGGCGACCATGTGGTTCCATGTCATAACGCCGCGAACAAAAACGCCGCAGTCAAAACGCCGCAGTGGCAAAACGCCGCTGGGCAAAACG